>JASAMW010007734.1:0-14839 GCA_030247985.1 Epsilonema sp. ZAB3_2
GTTACCGTCTTCGTTCAGCCTTCGTATTGCTCGATTTTTTTATATTTGGAATGGAGGTAGAGTACCATGCCCCCTTGCCTCCCACATATCGGGTGTTCCATTAAAACCTACAGGGTGTATTTACGCACTGTCCAAAGTTTGACCATTTTCGACCTCTCGCAGAAAAACGTCAACCAGTGAAGTTGATGTTTCAGCAAATAGTGAAGTTAGTACCTCAAAAGAAAGAGGAGAGTTCAAGGATCAGAATGGTACCATGGTTGTTGGGGTTTCTCCTGCTCATCATGGAGATATAGCAAGTTGAAGTTGGGTGGCCCATTTTACCCCGTGGCCCACTTTCCCCCATGTTACCCTATTCGAGAGGGCTACAAACGAGGCGGTTTTCAGTACATGCGCCCGAGAAGGTCAGCGGTCTCTATACATTCAGGCGCCCGAAGGGTTGAGGGCCTCTTCCTTTTTCCAGGCCTGTTTTGAATGATGAAGCAGAAACCTCTACATACCAGTAATACCTGAAA
Organism: Epsilonema sp. ZAB3_2; assembly: GCA_030247985.1. NCBI lineage: Eukaryota > Metazoa > Nematoda > Chromadorea > Desmodorida > Epsilonematidae > Epsilonema > Epsilonema sp. ZAB3_2. Next base: position 513 of record JASAMW010007734.1, read on the forward strand.
TGGTCCATTTGAGGTGTACTGCACTTGTCCCTGCTTCCACTGCGACTGTGACGTGCTTTGGGTTTTTCTCCTGAGCCAGCGCAATCTTCGTCCCCTGCCATTTCCTTTCTCCAACACATACAACCGCAATTCTCCCATCGGATCTGGCAGCCCTTGCGAGTACATACTGTACCAGAAGGAGACGCACGTCAATCCCTTTCCCCTGATCCAGGGCGATCGTATCCTGGCGGCGTCGCCTTCAACTTGTGGAAATGATGTTTCAGCGTAGGCGTAAGCGCCCTGCGTGCTCGTATGATCTCCGTTGGGTCCAGTTCGAAAGCTCGGCGTATTGCCGATACTTGAGAGCTTCGGCGGGAAGATTGAGGGATACTTTGTAATCTTGGGTCCAACGCACCAGTCTCGATCGAAGCTACAGATGTGGGGATTTGCAGCGGAATCGGTAGGTTTCGGAGGGTTCGTTGGAACTGTAATAACTAAACAATTATCACCAACGACTACCATCAAACTTCTGCGTTACCAAATTATTATTGTTGCGAAATTCATACGGAGCAGAAATAATATTGGTAATAGGTTTGGCTTACTGAGACATTTGTACAGCTTGTTCAGCTTGTAAATATCTGTGGGACTGAATCCCCTTCGCTGGCCTATGATCGCTCCTTGTCTTTTGGGCAGGATCGTGTATGCGTTACCAGAGCTGTTGATACTGAAGGACAGGTTGCATAGTGCATAACGAACCATAATCGTAATAGTGCCCTTTCAAAATGCTCGCTCGGACGGACCTTCCTTCCCCCAGCCAAAAGTTGTGACGTCAGCATGGGGATAGAAAAGCGAAGGAGTTGGGCTGATGGCAAGCAGACGTGAAAAGAGAGACCCCTCGGCCCGTTGCGTCTTTGGTCCCCCTTTTGAAGCGTTCGTTAGTCCCTTTTTTTCTCCCCTATTTTCCTCCTAAGAGTTGAGCAGCAAGCCAGCCAGCAGCCTCAAGTTTTTTCGACCCCTGGTCAGTCCATTTATTTTCTATCCTTGCTCGCCTGTCAAGGTGAAAACAAGGGTGCGTAACTGTGTAGTGTAGTGTAGTGTAGTGTAGTGTAGGGGCACCTACTACACAGTGTATGTATGTGAAATGTGACGTAGTGCGGCCGCGGCCTTGTACCGTATTTACCGGTGCATAGCCCCATGGGGATATACAAAAATTAAGAGGTCCTATATGGGGCTATGCATTGGGTGGGGCTATGCATGGGGCAGTTTTTATGTTTTGCCAATCAGGGGGTAAGGATGGGGGGGGGGGGGGGGGTAAATCGCCGGTAAATACATACGGTATTGTTTGCGGCGAAACGTTTGAAGATTGCACAGGCGTACAGTAAAGGCGGAAATATATCACGGCAAAAAGTAGCACATCTGCACAAACGGTGGCGGTAAGAGCACGAAACATGCAGGCTTTTGTTTACTCCCGGAATGTGAAATGAATGTGATAGACTGACACTGACCTTCGATACAGTACCCACATTCTCTGCGGGGGTGCTTTTTAATGCTGGTTCTTTCATAAACAACTTTATAGCAGGGCAATACAAACGAGATCAGCCAAGGAAAGGAACTTTTGTCCGCCTACTTACATACTTTTACTTATATTTTGTATGTAATCTGATTTGCATGTACTGCTCACTGTACATACGTACTGTATAACATACGAGAAGAGCGCGGTTTTTCCATCTTCCCCAGCTCCCTACCCAATGAGATACGTAGCTGCTGCGACATTATCCATTTCTTCAGCTGCCGATTATCTTGTGTGAGGTGTGACCGTAAGGTGGCCCCCTATTACTTGCTTTGCGATGTCAAAAATCTTTTTTGATGAGGTTCACGGGAATCGCTATTATTCGCAAACGGTAAGGCGCAGAGCAATCATACAAACACCACCCTGCAGTCCTTGAATTATGCTACGTTAGAAGCAAACCCGTTTTCATTATAAAGTCTGTTTTTAGAGTTATTGATGATGAAACACGAAGACGCAAGTGCGAACAAAAGTTACGTACATTCTACGATGTACGTACGTACCCAGTAGTAAAACGTTCTGACCGTAGCGGAAGGGCACAGACCGACAGACCTCTCCTCTTTTCTATCCCCATTCTGACGTCACGGGTCCGCTCAAACAGGGCCCTCTTTTCTGAGCGAAGGGAGGGAGCGAGAATTTTGAAAGGGCACTATTGGGCTCCCAAAGTTGCGACATGATTGACGGAGTATTTGAGGAAATTGTGCCGTTTGTCTATAAATAAATAAGTAGGCCTAAATAAATAAAATAGAAATAAATAAAGAAATAAAGAAATAAATAAATGAAGGGGAAAACCTGGAAGAATGTTGGTCCAGTAAATGTTGATGTAGTTGTCCCTGTCAGTTCTGCTTTGTTCGTGGTAGAAGCCGCTGGCATGCATCATCTCATGCTGTGCAATGCCCTTGATGACGCAAGTTCCGCCTCCTGATGGCCTCTCCAGCGACAGATACTGCTTGCCTTGTTTCAGACATCCAATGTACGACCAACATCTTCAACAGGAAGTAAGGATTACTTATTTTCTGATAAACAGGACGCAAAAAAAGAAATAATATAATATGGAAAAAATCAATAGGAATACCCGATATCGCTGAATATTTCCACGTAATCCTTCTCCGTGGTTCTTGGCACCCAACGAATGCAAGTGTATCGGGAATATTCGCGCATGGCCATGTGGAGTACTTCCAATTCCAACTCATCTGTGATGTGAAGTTGAGTTTTTTATGTGAACTTTTGGTTTTTCATAATCTAATAGTGTTAGGTATGTAGGCCATAAGATGTATTAGTTGATTTTATACTGTAGCGAGAAAAGGGTGAGATGGTGAAGGGTATGGTGGCGTTGGGCCATCGATATTGCTCTCCCCTGATGGCGTTCAGATCAGAAATGGCACTTGTGATGGGCGGCTTTTCGCCCTAAAGTTAGGCCCCAATATTACTAATTTTTGTAGACGAATAAGTGTTCCAGCCTCCAGTATAAAGATATTGAAAAATCTTACCGGTCTAAGCTTGACATATCACCCTCGAATAAATTTGGCTTTTGCTCATACCAGAGAAATTTCCAATTATCTGAAACTTTCTTCCACATATATCCATACGTTAAGTCAAAGGCTACATACCGTACGAATACGTAATATGTTCATTGCTAAGCAAACGTCCACTGCTAAGCCTCGATGTCCATTACTAAGCCTAAGCCTATGTCCATTGCAAAGCCTAAGCCTCTGCCTATGTCCATAGCTAAGCCTAATCCTATGTTCATTGCTAAGCCTATGCCTAAGCCTACGTCTAGAGTAATGACTGATATAATGAATATTGTTTCCTTCATAGATCTGAGTAGCCGCATTACTTCCTGCTTCAAAAAGGCAGTACGACTGCCACCTTCACTACCTTCTTGTTTTGTTTTAGATCCAGAGTTGGGTAATAAAGTGATTCGATATTGCGCCTTGCTGGAAGGTGAACAAGGAATGGAATTTCACAGTCGAGGGTATTCCGGTGTTATGCAGACTGTGTACACATGTACAGGTCACCTGTGCAATGGCTCGACGTCACTACGGCTGCACCGAGCAATCATACCATCTTATCTTTTTCTGACAGTATTAGCTGCAGTAATTATTATAAATTGAATGATTGCACAAACATAATGTTCATGAATTCACGAAACAATGAAGCATAGCTAAAGGATACTGATTGATGCATTTTTGTATAGTGTCAACATACCTACAATCAGAAACTAATGCAAGGACACGATAATCCAACCATCTAATTTGATACCGGAATTCATAAGTTGTCACACCGGGAGAACCATTGTCTTCTACTCTATACTTTTCACCGTGGTGACCAAAGGGAAAGTGTTGTCATGGTTGGCCAAAGGCTTCTGAATAATTTCGCGACCCAAGACGTAAGCAAAGATGCATAGCAACAGGAGCACATGAAGCGCTAAGCCGGCTACAGCAGAGATTGTGACGTCATCAGGGATAAATCTGTCAGAACGTTCGGTTGTGTTGCTGCTGTTCATCCTCGCCTACAACGCAACCAGTCAGTACATCTTCACGAGCGAAAACAAAAGCGTGAATGCCAAGAATTCCAAATGCAGATTCTTTGTCCCTTTGTACCTCAATTCAACATATTACATAAATATATTGTACAGTACATAACACGCCATCACAACGTTGGCGGTATTGTGTGTCAGCACAATGAATACGTATGTACGTACAAATGTATTGTACGTAATCCATCCATTCTAAGGTTTTGCTGCGGGAAAGGAATTTGCATAGCACGGACTTACGGACGTTACAGTTATAAAGACAATGCGGATATTGACTGATGGAAAGTGTTTCTATCTTTGCAGGTGTCGTCCAGCTGCTCATTGATGTGCTCACTGTCATTCAGTGGATGAGTGCAGTTCCTCCATTTCTACATATAAAAGAGATCTTTCACTGCACACTACTACTAACAGACAGAGTGCATCATTTTCCGTATCAAAGCTCTCATCCATAAATTAGATGCTTGGCGTCGTCAACCTCAATGAGTGTCGTCCCTTCTGCCTTCAAGAGAGAGTAGAGCAGGTAGATGGGAATGCAGACAATGGAGCTGAGAGCCAGACACCAGCCCAACGCATCCGCCCATACGGGATACTGGTACCTGTCCATGCTGATCGGTGTATGGTTGACCAAACTCACAAAGAAAATTATCTGCACACACATGCACTGCTCATTACGGCAGAATAAACTGTTAGCTAGCTACAATACAGGCATCAGGAAAGGTAGGGCATATCCAACTCTGAGATGAAACCAACCACGCTTGCAAGTGGAGCGAGAAATCCCCAGCAGATCATCATCCAAGGATTGATGCGGTAGCCAATCATGTGAGAGATGTCAGTATAAAAACGTTGGGCTCCGTAAATCCAAGCCAGTGCCACGCATTCGAAGAAGCAGAACCAGAGAAGAACGAAGCCACTTGCGGAGTAATGATCAAAGAGTTGAAACACGTACATTCCACCCTAATGACACCAACATAATCACAGTAAACAAATAATCTACAGTATATTCTACAATCTACAATACTACCTAGTTCATCAGTAGCATATGGCACGCTCACACTGGATTTGGAGGAGGTACATTTTTTGTGCGTACACTCGACATGGCCATGGGGCTCGGATGGATAACAACATCATGGACTTCCATGACCACGTACGTACGCCTTGTTATGTGAGCAAGCCGGCCACCATACGTCTGGCAGCTCAAACCTCAGTGCACATGAGGAGACCAAAGATAAAGGAAAGGAAGCAGGCAGCACCCATCACCAACTCTTGGAACTCACCATGACGAAGGTCAGCGGCTAAATATCCCCCCCCCCCCCCCCCCCCCCCCCCCCCCCCCCCCAACCCACAAAACCCAACACACCAGCAACGCTGTGAACAAACCTTCGAGGCCAACAAACTGCAACAATTGTGATAAAGCAGTCTTTGTTTCGCCGTGAGGGACTTTGGCCTAGCTGGGGGGCTCATCCTTTCCCTTCTTTCTTTACTCTCTCGCTACGCCGGACCCCCCGCCCGACACCACACACACCACCACATAGAAACACACCCACACAGAATTCCTTACCAATAAGACAATAAACCAAGCAGCAAGAGACGACGCCCTCTTGTGGCCTTAGAGGAAGTAGTGCCAGGCGGCTCTAGTCTATCACATATTCATGTTGAGCATTACTCTATGACTGGGTGCTCTCCTCCCTCTCTTGAACCCCCCTTTCCCTTCCCACCGAACCCAACAACACCAGCTCCGACCCAACTCCAGCAGAGCACCCGAAACAGATCCAAAGTCCCGCCGCCTGTGTCCGTTGGTTCCCCCCCCCCTCAACTCCACCACACACACATGCTCTTGAGAGGCAATGTACATACATTTGTACGTACATACGTATTCATTGTCGGGGGGGGGGGATGTGGTTGGGTTTGGGGGGGGGGGGGGGGGGGCGTGGCGGGCTTGGGGGGTGGCTCGTGCTTGCTTACGTCTTGGCGGAAATTATTAGGCTTAGGCACAGTGACAACCTCCCTTTCCCTTTTCACCACGGATACAGACATCTCCCGACACTTTATCCATCAGAGACCCGCGTTTAGCACCTCGAAGATCGAGAGACAGCTCCCGGACACTATACCCGATCAAAGAGGATATCGCCGCAAGCGGTCGATTTGACACTTCCAAATGATAGATAGTATCTTGTTGTGGGCATGACGTTTGTGCCATAGATTACTAGCTAATACTGTCAGAAAAAGATAAGATGGATGACTGCTCGGTGCAGCCGTAGTGACATGAGCCTGCACAGAGGCTTAGCCTTTGCAATCTACATAGCCCCCACCCCTACCGACTATCCTCCCTCTCCCTCCCGGCCCCCATCCTACTACCCACCCCTCTGGTCAACAACAAGAAGGTGTGGGTGGCAGTCGTACTGCCTTTTTGAAGCAGGAAGTAATGCCTCCCTAAACACTTCTCTCTACAGCTTAGCAAGCTTACAAGAACAAGATAGCTAGCGGACATGCAGGCACTTGAGGCTTAGCAGTGGACGTTTAGGCTTAGCAATGAACATCAGTTACGATTGGACGTTTGCTTAGCAATGAACAACATGTAGCCTTTGACTTAACGTATGGATATATGTGGAAGAAAGTTTCAGATAATTGGAAATTTCTCTGGTATGAGCAAAAGCCAAATTTATTCGAGGGTGATATCAAGCTTAGACCGGTAAGATTTTTCAATATCTTTATACTGGAGGCTGGAACACATTCGTCTACAAAAATTAGTAATATTGGGGCCTAGCTTTAGGGCGAAAAGCCGCCCATCACAAGTGCCATTTCTGATCTGAACGCCATCAGGGGAGAGCAATATCGATGGCCCAACGCCACCATACCCTTCACCATCTCACCCTTTTCTCGCTACAGTATAAAATCAACTAATACATCTTATGGCCTACATACCTAACACTATTAGATTATGAAAAACCAAAAGTTCACATAAAAACTCAACTTCACATCACAGATGAGTTGGAATTGGAAGTACTCCACATGGCCATGCGCGAATATTCCCGATACACTTGCATTCGTTGGGTGCCAAGAACCACGGAGAAGGATTACGTGGAAATATTCAGCGATATCGGGTATTCCTATTGATTTTTTCCATATTATATTATTTCTTTTTTTGCGTCCTGTTTATCAGAAAATAAGTAATCCTTACTTCCTGTTGAAGATGTTGGTCGTACATTGGATGTCTGAAACAAGGCAAGCAGTATCTGTCGCTGGAGAGGCCATCAGGAGGCGGAACTTGCGTCATCAAGGGCATTGCACAGCATGAGATGATGCATGCCAGCGGCTTCTACCACGAACAAAGCAGAACTGACAGGGACAACTACATCAACATTTACTGGACCAACATTCTTCCAGGTTTTCCCCTTCATTTATTTATTTCTTTCTTTATTTATTTATTTCTATTTTATTTATTTAGGCCTACTTATTTATTTATAGACAAACGGCACAATTTCCTCAAATACTCCGTCAATCATGTCGCAACTTTGGGAGCCCAATAGTGCCCTTTCAAAATTCTCGCTCCCTCCCTTCGCTCAGAAAAGAGGGCCCTGTTTGAGCGGACCCGTGACGTCAGAATGGGGATAGAAAAGAGGAGAGGCTGTCGGTCTGTGCCCTTCCGCTACGGTCAGAACGTTTTACTACTGGGTACGTACGTACATCGTAGAATGTACGTAACTTTTGTTCGCACTTGCTCTTCGTGTTTCATCATCAATAACTCTAAAAACAGACTTTATAATGAAAACGGGTTTGCTTCTAATGTAGCATAATTCAAGGACTACAGGGTGGTGTTTGTATGATTGCTCTGCGCCTTACCGTTTGCGAATAATAGCGATTCCCGTGAACCTCATCAAAAAAGATTTTTGACATCGCAAAGCAAGTAATAGGGGGCCACCTTACGGTCACACCTCACACAAGATAATCGGCAGCTGAAGAAATGGATAATGTCGCAGCAGCTACGTATCTCATTGGGTAGGGAGCTGGGGAAGATGGAAAAACCGCACTCTTCTCGTATGTTATACAGTACGTATGTACAGTGAGCAGTACATGCAAATCAGATTACATACAAAATATAAGTAAAAGTATGTAAGTAGGCGGACAAAAGTTCCTTTCCTTGGCTGATCTCGTTTGTATTGCCCTGCTATAAAGTTGTTTATGAAAGAACCAGCATTAAAAAGCACCCCCGCAGAGAATGTGGGACTGTATCGAAGGTCAGTGTCAGTCTATCACATTCATTTCACATTCCGGGAGTAAACAAAAGCCTGCATGTTTCGTGCTCTTACCGCCACCGTTTGTGCAGTTGTGCTAATTTTTGGCGTTATATATTTCCGCATTTACTGTACGCCTGTGCAATCTTAAAACGTTTGGCCGCAAACAATACCGTATTTATTTTCCGGCGCATAACCCCCCCCCCCCCCCCCCAATGCATACCCCCATATTGGCAAAACATAAAAAGTGCCCAATGCATAGCCCCACCCAATGCATAGCCCCATATAGGACCTCTTAATTTTTGTATATCCCCATGGGGCTATGCACCGGTAAATACGGTACAAGGCCGCGGCCGCACTACGTCACATTTCACATACATACACTGTGTAGTAGGTGCCCCTACACTACACTACACTACACTACACTACACAGTTACGCACCCTTGTTTTCACCTTGACAGGCGAGCAAGGATAGAAAATAAATGGACTGACCAGGGGTCGAAAAAACTTGAGGCTGCTGGCTGGCTTGCTGCTCAACTCTTAGGAGGAAAATAGGGGAGAAAAAAGGGACTAACGAACGCTTCAAAAGGGGGACCAAAGACGCAACGGGCCGAGGGGTCTCTCTTTTCACGTCTGCTTGCCATCAGCCCAACTCCTTCGCTTTTCTATCCCCATGCTGACGTCACAACTTTTGGCTGGGGGAAGGAAGGTCCGTCCGAGCGAGCATTTTGAAAGGGCACTATTACGATTATGGTTCGTTATGCACTATGCAACCTGTCCTTCAGTATCAACAGCTCTGGTAACGCATACACGATCCTGCCCAAAAGACAAGGAGCGATCATAGGCCAGCGAAGGGGATTCAGTCCCACAGATATTTACAAGCTGAACAAGCTGTACAAATGTCTCAGTAAGCCAAACCTATTACCAATATTATTTCTGCTCCGTATGAATTTCGCAACAATAATAATTTGGTAACGCAGAGGTTTGATGGTAGTCGTTGGTGATAATTGTTTAGTTATTACAGTTCCAACGAACCCTCCGAAACCTACCGATTCCGCTGCAAATCCCCACATCTGTAGCTTCGATCGAGACTGGTGCGGTTGGACCCAAGATTACAAAGTATCCCTCAATCTTCCCGCCGAAGCTCTCAAGTATCGGCAATACGCCGAGCTTTCGAACTGGACCCAACGGAGATCATACGAGCACGCAGGGCGCTTACGCCTACGCTGAAACATCATTTCCACAAGTTGAAGGCGACGCCGCCAGGATACGATCGCCCTGGATCAGGGGAAAGGGATTGACGTGCGTCTCCTTCTGGTACAGTATGTACTCGCAAGGGCTGCCAGATCCGATGGGAGAATTGCGGTTGTATGTGTTGGAGAAAGGAAATGGCAGGGGACGAAGATTGCGCTGGCTCAGGAGAAAAACCCAAAGCACGTCACAGTCGCAGTGGAAGCAGGGACAAGTGCAGTACACCTCAAATGGACCATTTCAGGTATTACTGGTATGTAGAGGTTTCTGCTTCATCATTCAAAGCAGGCCTGGAAAAAAAGGAAGAGGCCCTCAACCCTTCGGGCGCCTGAATGTATAGAGACCGCTGACCTTCTCGGGCGCATGTACTGAAAACCGCCTCGTTTGTAGCCCTCTCGAATAGGGTAACATGGGGGAAAGTGGGCCACGGGGTAAAATGGGCCACCCAACTTCAACTTGCTATATCTCCATGATGAGCAGGAGAAACCCCAACAACCATGGTACCATTCTGATCCTTGAACTCTCCTCTTTCTTTTGAGGTACTAACTTCACTATTTGCTGAAACATCAACTTCACTGGTTGACGTTTTTCTGCGAGAGGTCGAAAATGGTCAAACTTTGGACAGTGCGTAAATACACCCTGTAGGTTTTAATGGAACACCCGATATGTGGGAGGCAAGGGGGCATGGTACTCTACCTCCATTCCAAATTTCAACCAATTCGCCCCACTGGTACGGGAGATATAGCAAAAAACAATTTCAGTACTTAGTGGGGTAAAGTGGGCCACCCTTCCACTGTGATGAAGGATGGGGAAAGTGGGCCACCTCTCCATAATGAAGCATGACAAAGTTGTTTCAAGTTCTTTTGGCTTATTTTTGCCGATTTTTTTATATTTTCTTTTTCCTAGCTGAATCTTTATCTATTTTAAAATCGAAAGTGGCCCACTTTCCCCCACCATACTTAGGACTATTGCGTGGAAAGGCGTGGCTCCCTAGCTCTATCGTCTGTAGTATTTTTTCCTAATTATTCGAGTAGCTGCATTTGGAAACACTCTCTTGGTTGTTTTTTCCCTTCCCTCTGCTTCCAGGTACAATGAGAAAAGTGACCAGACAGGCCAAAAATGTGTACAAATGCTCAGGTGGCCCACTTTCCCCCACCATACTAACACATACTGTGGCTATAGTAGCCATCTTCTCTGTTTTCGCTTGTGACCTATTTTTCCCTAGTCTTCTGGGCAACCAATAAGCAGCTGCACTGAGAAACCTTCCCCTGTCTGTTCTTTCCGATGGAACCAGCCGCAACTCTAAAAAAAACTGGTCAGGCAGGCTCAAAATTCGAAAAATGCTTGGGTGGCCCACTTTCCCCCACCTGGCCCACTTTCCCCCACCACCGAAAATTGCTAATAACTCTCTAAATAAGTTTTGCAATTTGGTCATACTTGGCACCCTAAACCAGTTTTAAAAGACCTATCTTTTGGTATATTACTTGCCTTGTTTCAGGCTATGGTTCTGGAGATCTCGTTGGGTGGCCCACTTTCCCCCATGTTACCCTACAGCCCCTTCGTATATAGCCCCCTAATCGGCGACTAACATCATTTGCCCTCGTATATACTGTAATGTTTCGTGTATAGCCCCCTGGGGCTATATGATCGGTAAGCCCCGATTAGGGGGGGCTATATTCGAGAGGGGGCTATACAAAAGGGGGGGCTATATAAAAGGGCATTTTGCATTAGTGACCAAAGTAAGGTTTTTTAACCTCCTGAACTCGTTTTTCTGTTTTATTTTGCATAAAGTGGTCTAAAACAAGCTATTCTTGCGCAAAAATTATCATTTTGGGCTATGATCGGCCATGTCTGAAGGGGTGGTCAAGAGGGGTGAAAACCAAAATGTATCCCAAACTGTCCCAAATGATTTGCCATCAACTGCTATGGCTAGAAACACGTCGAAAACGCTGCTTTCAGCTGTAAAAACCTTCGTTTTCGTCGTTTTCGCAGTCTCTGATATGGGGCTATATACGAGTACAAATGACGATAGGCACCGATTAGGGGGCTATATACGAGGGGGGCTATATTCGAGGGGGGGCAATACACGAAACATTACAGTAGTACAGTAGCCCCTATACATCGCGAAACGCGAAAAGCAACGGAAAACGTGTTTTTGAGCTAAAAACAGCGTTTGTGGGAGTGGGGTGTTTTCGTGCATAGGAGATCATTTACACATCATTCGGAACAGTTCTGGACATCTGTATGTACCTCACGTGATTGCATTCTGTGAACTACTCTAACAGTGCATTTTCACTTCCCGGCGTTTTTCAATAGGTGTCGTTTCAAGCGACACCGCGGCTTCCGCGCCGGTTCGGTCCAATACTTTCAACCCGGCGCGGAAGCCGCGGTGTCGCTTAAAACGACACCTATTGAAAAACGCCGGGAAGTGAAAATGCACTGTAATTTGAACTGCCTTCACACTGTCCTCATAATGAGAGAGGCGCCACAGGCAACCAAGAAAACTGAAGCGAACAAAAAATAAGGTTTACTGAACTTCAGTTTATATAAGTATTATTCAGGTATAGACATATCACAAAAGCAGCAGCAGTCGTCATTACAGTACGTGTAAAAAAACATGCTGTAGTGTGCTAAATCGGCCCTGTTCAGAGGACCAAATTTTCAGTTTCAATGACGGCCACTGTCATAATCACGTACTAGCTGAACGGTGGCGTTTCCGCTGCGAAACTGCATGATAACACCACCTTTCTTCACTTGATCCAGCTGAGCGGAGTTATCAATCATTGGTTCTCGCTCTAAGGCGGCTCCAAATGTGGGCCACTGCCACTCATCCTCAAGTCCAGTTTCGTCCACTCGAAGCTCCAGTCGACGGTCGCTCTTCTTCCTTTCATACGCTTGCAAGAAGCTGCGAAAAAGAATCTGTATCGGAACCACTTGATCTACCACGTTGATGAACAACTCCAGATTGGGCAGCCTGCGCCAAAGACCCTCGAAAGCTTCCCGTGGAAGCGACAGGTTATGGTAGGCCATTTTCATCTTCGTGATCATTGGAAGGAACAGATCTTCGATGCCAGCAGCCACCGCAATAAAGCTGGAATCATCAGACATTAGCCAGGCTTCAAGAGACAGTGAGGGCGCTTCTCTGCCATCTCTGACAGCTTCATCTTTGGCTCGCTGCAACTCAGATAAGCCTGTGAAGAAGTCGGCGTAATCAGCCTCCGTCCATGAGCAACTCAACTTCTTCAACTGGCTCTTGCCCGGAAGGAAGCTGGCGCACTCACTCAAATACAGGGTGTTCCATTTGGATATGAAATGTCGTTTGGGGTTATAACTTGGGAACCACTAGAGTTAAGAGGCTGAAATTTTTCCTACAGATACCCAAGAATATGCATAACCTTGTGTAAAAATTTCGTCTCAAAACTCCAAGCTATGCATAAGATAATGGTTGCTCAAGATTCGACCACGAAAATCACAAGTCCTTGAATCGCAAGTCTGGTGTTCAGGCGAATTTTTGTGGCATCTTCAACGTAACGTCATTCAATATGTGGGAACACACCGCGAATATTATTTTACAGTTCTGGGGAAATCTTCAGCTTACTATAATAACATGGTAGCTTGTTTGGAGAAAATCCACCAGGAAAAGTTGGGGAGTCAGATAGGGCGAGCAGTACTGCTGGAGGCCAGGCTACTGCTGGTTTGGTTTTGTCTGAGTTGAGTTTTGAAGTGAACTGATATTTGCATGCAGCAAGTCAGGAAAGAAAAATGTCTCCTTTGGGATTTCCTGTTGCCCTGTCAAACAGATCCCACGTATTTACTAGCACTATGATGAGAATGTCACAAAATTTGTCTGAAGACCAGACTTGCGATTCAAAAACTTGTGATTTTTGTGGTCGAAACTTGAGGTACCAATATCTTTTGCTCAGATTGGAGCTTTGGGACGAAATTTTTATACAAGGTTACGCGTATTCTTGGGTATCTGCAGGAAAAATTTCAGCGTCTTAACTCTAGTGGTTCCCAAGTTATAACCCTAAACGACATTTCATATCCAAATGGAACACCCTGTAGTAGAAGCTAGGAAGGCGCAAGTATTCCAGCTGATCGCAGCCGGCCAAACAGGCAGCCAAAGTCTGAGACGCGTCAACTGCTTCGAAATAGCACTCGAAATGCGTCAGAGAATGTCGACAGGCCTGAACAAACGCCACAAAAGATGGAGGAGGAGGAGACAGGATTCCATCAACATACAGGACGCTGTCCATATCCCACGTCATCTTGCCGATGGCTCTTGGCTGTTTGCCCATCAACTCCGCCACTTTGAACATCCATCGTTCCACAGATTCCCCATTACAGTTCAAACGCACATTTTGATTCTTGGTTGATATGGCCCCTTAAACATAAAAAGACACCGTAAGATACCGTAATCTGAAAGGATTATTTCCACTTTCTTCAACACGCTTTTGCTAGAGCTGTACCGATATAGCAAATGTTTTAGCGTTCACAAAGGGTTCGGTCCTCGTGTTAGAGAAGGTTTGAGCGTATGTTCAGGGCTTTGTCCTTGCACGAAGGCAAAAATTATGGGAAAAATAGGGCCCTCTATCCTTACCGTTAGTCGGGACATCTCTAAGGGACCCCAACCGCAATCCAATCCTTATCGCTAGGTTGTTTCTCCAGCTCCAGCGAAAACTCATCCAGGTTCTCCGCCTTGTTCCAATATTTGGACACGTAGCGAAGTAACTCCGCCTCCTCACTGCCACAGTTCTTCCAC
>JASAMW010007736.1:0-10627 GCA_030247985.1 Epsilonema sp. ZAB3_2
TAAATGGTTCCAGCTATGTACAGAGTGTCTCATAATAAACCGTCCACCTTTCCGTGCATGTAACTCTGGAACCACATCTTTGATTTTCATGCGGGTTTTTGTATTTTGTAGCCAAGGTTTCAACAAGTAAGTATACAAAATTTCAACTATGTGGTCCACATACTTCGGAGACTACGACGGTTTGAATCTCGAAGCTCAATATCGATGTTTTTCCTTTTACTATGGAGAAAATATCGGTTTCAGTTTTTTTCAAGATACCCTGTTTCATGCGTTTGCTATGCTGGCACTGGGGATAATGCATGAGATACACATTTCCTAGCATTTTGGGACATCTTTCTTCATTACGAGGCTAATTTTTATTGTGAATCATGCACAGAATTACCCCTAAATCGGCACTACCAGTTCGAAAAACCTTGTTTTTGACCGCAGGAGGAAAAAGGTGCTTGAGCAGCTTCCACTGGGCCTAGGAAGCTAAAATTTTGTACACATCTTAGTTGAAGCCCTGCCTTCGAAATACAAAAAACCGCATTAAAATCTATGGTGTGGTTCCAGAGTTACATGCACGGGAAGGTGGACGGTTTATTATGAGACACCCTGTATAATATTCTCTCTCGCCTGTTTTGTGTGCAATTTTTATGCTGCTATTGGTGCTAATGTTCACAGATTTGTGGATTGTGCAGTAAGAAGAATGAATCTGTTGGAATTATTGTTCTGTTTGCACTGCATATTTTTTGCCATGGCATTGTTTTCAACGATCTCTCTCTACTGTTGTTGTACGTACTTTTTATTACAGTGCTCTTGTTTTATGCATTTTCCATTATTTTCCCGTTGTTGCACAAAGCACTATTGTCGCATAGGTCACAAACCAATGTGTATGCTTGTATAATCCTGTTCTCTCTGTAAATTTTCTGCCAAATTTGGTGATAAATGGTAAAAGTACAAAAGTGAGTCTGTCACCCCTTTATCGTTCTGACCAATCAGCGCGCTCGCAGCTACTGTCCAGACGGCCCTATGTTATGTTTTGCGTGCGTAATACAATACGTGCGAAGCGAGCGGTGTTTCTCTTTTCTCTCTGTTCTTTTCTCGGCCCCTGTTTTATGTTCGTTGCAGACGCGCTGGACCGCTTTTGAGTTTTGCTAACGTTTTGTTCGGGTTTCCAAGTTAGTTTTCGGTTTGGTTCCTGCTTTCTTTCCTGCTTTGAATGTCGCCGACCATCAGAAAACTTACGTGAAGCTTCTTTGTCGAGGTGAGCAATACAATATGATCTGATAGCAAACGATATCCAATCCATAGCGTACGTACTTTTTCTTTGTTATTTCTTTTTTGAATGCGGTAGGCCTATATAGTGAGGTAAAACGAGACAATTTTGAATGAACCCTGCTCCAGCTTGTCAAGGGGACGTGAAAAATGGCTCGGTTTGTCCTGAGGAGAGGAAACTTTCCTATATCTTGCTGAACAGCAAACCTTCTTGCTTCTACTCTTCTCTGTTCTTTACCCTCTAGCGGACGAAATTTTCCCACCCCTCATTTCATTCACGAACCGGGGAAAAAGGCCTTCATGGCGCGTTCACAAGACGTCCATAACGTCCGTTCGTCAACCCGTATCCGGTTGACGTGGGGTTTGGGTTGACGGATTACGTTACGGGTTGACGAACGTGTACGGATTTACGGACGTCTGGTGAACACGGCATTGCTCTTGTTTCTTTTGCCAGGCGAAGCCAGCAAAGCATGTCGACGTACATAGCGGCGCAACAGCAGACGGTGGGCTTGCAGCAGCCGGCTCATCCCACGACCAGCGTGGACTACGCGTCATCTCGCGACACCTCCACCGCCTCTTTGCTCCCCGCCGCTGCCTACGGCGCCTCGCCCATGAGCGCCGGAACCAGCGTGGAACTCATTCCTCATCGCATTTTCGTCGGAGGATTCCCATCCGCGGTAAGGAAGGGAGTAGAGTAGAAAAAGGCTAATATTTTCCACTCTTAGGATGATAGCGTGGGGTACTGTGGGGTAAGCTGTACCCGGTCACTTTTTAGTACTGATGGCCGTTTTCTTTCCACGTAGGTGGCCGGGTTTACCCCATTATACCCTTATTGTAGACGGTGGAGCACGAATTGAGGACCTACTTTGAAGAGTACGGGCGGATTCGAGAGGTGAAGATCATTCGAGGGCCGGACGGAAATCCCAAGGGTTACGGCTTCATCACATTCGAAACGGAGGAAGAAGCGCAAGCCGTCAGAAAAAGGGTATGCCACAACGTAATGTGCTATAAGATACACACGTGGTGCGTGAGTTCACCGTGGATTGCTTCCTCACCACTTGCCCAGGGACCTTTTGTCTAGCCAAGAGAGAGAGAGAGAGAGAGAGAGAGAGAGTTCGCTATGGAACTCAAGTCGTGTTGCGTAAAATAGAACCAGTGGAGAAGTGCTCCTAAGGAGCACGAAGGAAGTGAGCGAGAGGCTCACTAGCCTGCAGATGCTTATGGGGTTGACGGCGCAGAAACCAGAAGGTTCCAACCACCAATCGCTGCCGAAACTTGCTACCCCTTCGAGTTGACAGCCTCTCGCACAATCTGCTGCTGTCTGACTGGTGTGGGCATACTTTTGCCCATTCCCAATCATGGCAAACAAAACTCTTCAATGACCTTTGTTGCCTCTCGCCTGCTTCTGTATGCCTGATCCATGCAGCGTTTATGAATAAGTATGTGCATATGTATTGTATGTATGTTTATTCTTTCTCGCATGTGCATTCGCATGTAGTACGTACGTACCCATTCAATAATGGCCTCCAATATGACCAGCCGTTTCACACGTTTCTTGCCAAATAGAAGGTGAGAGGTCCACCAGGGTTCGATCTTCTCGATTCAAAATATCGGCTTTGGAATCATTAAGTTTCAGCTGAAGTTATCACTTGCTGTTATTAGGATAAACAGGGAAAGCTATAAGACATGAAATCTTTGCTGGTATGTAAGTACAGCATGTATGTTCTACTCTAGAGGAAATGTCACATTTTTTGTCTTTGAACTAATGCTCAAGTTCACGGCAAGTTCCTCTATACATTCAAAACTGTCTTTCGTTTGGGGTACGCTTCGCAAATGCGCATTTTATGTTGTTTATCCGGCACTTTGTGATACGCCGGGGCACTGACACTAGTCACTAGTGAATTTTCGGCCAGTGCCCCGGCGTATCACAAAGTGCTGGATAAAAATTACTTGGTACAACGCCTGGCACTCTGCCAAGCAAGCCAGTTGGCTTGCCCAAACGTGACAAACGAAAGACAGTTTTGAATGTATAGAGGAACTTGCCGTGTTTTTTTGTTGCACCATACTATGTACCAGCGTGTACATGTTTATACATACATATAATTACCTAGTTAAGATGACCAAATATTATGGTTTGGATCCAGCGTTTTGCATGTGATCAGGCGTACAGAAGCAGGCGAGAGGCAACAAAGGTCATTGAAGAGTTTTGTTTGCCATGATTGGGAATGGGCAAAAGTATGCCCACACCAGTCAGACAGCAGCAGATTGTGCGAGAGGCTGTCAACTCGAAGGGGTAGCAAGTTTCGGCAGCGATTGGTGGTTGGAACCTTCTGGTTTCTGCGCCGTCAACCCCATAAGCATCTGCAGGCTAGTGAGCCTCTCGCTCACTTCCTTCGTGCTCCTTAGGAGCACTTCTCCACTGGTTCCTGCCACGTCTACTTGAAATATTAGAAGCATATAGGATACAAGCATGTCAAAATTGTTCCCAATCGATGCATTTTGTTTTAGCACATGCATACAAATCTTTTAAAAACTGAGCTCGAGTTGACGAGATGTGCTACATTTTTATGTTACAAATCTTTGAAAAACCGAGCTCGAGTTGACGAGATGTGCTAGTGGAACCTCGAGATACATCATACATTACATGGAACATTTTTTATGTTTTTGAGAGGAGATGGAGTATGTGAATGTGCATAACACATGCAATGCAATTCTTTAAAAATAAACCGAGCTCGAGTTGACGAGATGCGCAAGTGGAACTTCAAGATACATTATAAATTACACAGGACATTTCTTTGTTTTTGAGTGGAATTGAGCCTATGTGAATTTGATTAGACTATGTGAATCAGTTATGAGCGAGGAGGTGGTTAGTAAGAAATGCAAGAAATAGGTAGACCTTGCCAAGATGAATTGAATGGCATACTGTAAAGCTAGAAATTTTCGGACGCACTTAAATTTCGGACAGCAGGGGGGTAACTGGTTTCGGACAACCTAATTTTCGGACGCAATGCTCTGGCTGTTGTGCGTATACGCGAAGGGTGGTTATGACATTTGTACGTATGTACTGTACTGAGTACTAAACGCTTACTATGTGCATGCAATGTGCATACATGATAGGCCTACATAATAGAAATTCAGTCAGGGTGGTCGTAGCATAGTACTTTTATGTAATGTAGTGTACCGAGTACTATACAGTATGTAGTATTACTTTACGTACATGAGTACATAACGTACTTTAGGCCTGCAGTACATATAAAAATTCGGACAACTTAAATACAGAGATCCCTCCGTCCGAAGTCCGAAAATTAGGTTCGTCCGAAAATTTCTAGCTTTACAGTATCAGCTTGACTACATTTAGCCAATTTTTGTTTTATTTTGTCCCTATGTGAATACAGTAGAACTATGTGAATCAGGCATATTGGGTACAAGCATGTAGAAATTATTCCCAACTGATAGGTCTTGCAAAGACGAATCGAATGGTATGTCACATGCCTACAAATCGCCAAACTGAAGAAAATAACACCTTTTTTGCGACTTTCATAAGTGTGAACGCATTTTTTACTATGTGAATCAGGCATGAGCATGTCGCAGTGGGCAGCAATCGATAGATCTTTTGAAGATGAATTGAATGGTATCCCATATGCCTACATTTAGCTAATTTGTTTTCTTTTATTTGTATGTGAATAACTAAAAACTATGTGAATCAGGCATATTGGATACGAGCATGTAGAAATTGTTTCCAATCGATAGATCTTGCTTAGACGAATCGAATGGTATGTCACATGCCTACAAGTCGCCAACTTTGAAAGAATAACACCTTTTTTGCGACGTTCGCCTATGTGAAGGCATATTTTACTATGTGAATCAGGCATGAGCATGTCGCAGTGGCCAGCAATCGATAGCTCTTTTGAAGACGAATCGAATGGTATGCTATATGTGGCCTCTAGAGTGCAGCAGGCACTAAAATCAGCTGTCTGTCACGTCCTTAAGTATTGCTAAAGCGAAACATAAAAACAGCCAACTTTGACAGCTCATAACTCGAGAACCAAAGCTAATTTTAAAAAACTAAAAAAGTCCCATCGAGAATAGAGTGAGATCTATCTTTTGGTATACCTACCACTCAGATCTGAAAAAAATCCAGGG
Source organism: Epsilonema sp. ZAB3_2 (assembly GCA_030247985.1). NCBI lineage: Eukaryota > Metazoa > Nematoda > Chromadorea > Desmodorida > Epsilonematidae > Epsilonema > Epsilonema sp. ZAB3_2. The sequence continues at coordinate 5,401 of JASAMW010007736.1, forward strand.
AGGAGTATGCTGGCTAACTTTGCAACTATTTTTACCACAAAATCGCAATTTTAAGGGTGTCAGAGGCCTTAAACGCAAAAAGTGCTCGGACCACTTTCCCAAGATCTTTACATTTCCCATCTTTTAAAAAAAAACCGAGCTCGATCCCACGACTCTTTGAAAAGTTACGGTGGGAACAGTTTTTCAGTACATAAGCTGTCCACACCTTTCAAAAATAGGTTTTTCGCCCGTAGCGCCCTAACCAGTAGGCCCATCGAGCTGAAATTTTGCCAGCAGATACGTACTCATAGGGGGCATCTTCGGGCAAAATTTCAGCTCAATCGGCCTCTTGGCTCGGGAGTTATGAGCAAATGTGTTTTTTTATTTCCGTCACTCCTATTTACACGTGACTAAGTAAGGTGGGACGCGGCGGAGCTTCGTTCGTGAGCCTCTCGAGGTTCCGCTATCGCGTCTACCTTGATCATGTAACAGACAGAACAAGTGATCAGGCATATTGGATGCAAGCAGGTAGAAATTGTTCCCAATCAACAGATCTTGCTACACAAATGGAACAGTATGTCACGATGTCTACAAATAGTAAAACAATAACACCTTTTTACAACTTTACATAGCCTATCGATAGACGTTTTGAGGATGAATTGAATGGTATGCCATATGCCTACTTTTAGCCAATTTTTGTGCCAATGTGAATACATAAGAACTATGTGAATCAGGCATATTGGACACAAGCATGTAGAAATTGTTTCCAATCGATAGATGTTGCTTAGGTGAATCGAATGGTATGTCACATGCCTACAATTCATCAAACTTTGGAAAAATAACACCTTTTTGCAACTTTGTCTATGTGAATGCATTCTTTACTATGTGAATCAGGCATGAGTATGTCACAGTGGGCAGCAATCAATAGATCTTTTGAAGACGAATCGAATGGTATCCCATATGCCTACATTTAGCTAATTTTTCTTTCCTTTTGTATGCATGTGAATAACTATCTTTTGTATGTATGTGAATAACTAAAAACTATGTGAATCAGGCATATTGGAAAAGAGCTTAAATTGTTTCCAATCGATAGATCTTGCTTAAACGAATCCAATGGTATGTCACAAGCCTACAAGTCGTCAATTTTGGAAAAATAGCACCTTTATGCGACTTTCGCCTATGTGAATGCATTTTTTACTATGTGAATCAGGCATAAGCATGTCGCAGTGGCCAGCAATCGATAGATCTTTTGAAGACGAATCGAATGATATGCTACATGAGGCCTCTACGGTGTGGCAGGCACTCATTTCAGCTGTCTGTCGCGTCCTTAAGTATTACTAAAGCCAAACATAAAAACAGCCAACTTTGACAGCTCATAACTCGAGAACAAAAGCGAATTTTAAAAATCTAAAAAAATTCGTATCGAGAGTAGAGTGAGATCTATCTTTTGGTATACCTACCACTCAGATCCGAAAAAAATCCACGGAGGAGTATGCGTGGGAACTTTGCAACTATTTTTACTACAAAATCGCAATTTTAATGGTGTCAGAGGCCTTAAACGCAAAAAGTGCTCGGACCACTTTCCCAAGACCTTTACATTTCCCATCTTTTAAAAAAAAACCGAGCTCGATCCCACGACTCGTTGAAAAGTTACGGTGGGAACAGTTTTTCAGTACATAAGCTGTCCACGCCTTTCAAAAATAGGTTTTTCGCCCGTAGCGCCCTAACCAGTAAGCCGATCGAGCTGAAATTTTGCCAGCTGATACTTACCCATAGGGGGCATCTTCAGGCAAAATTTCAGCTCAGTCCGCCTCTTGGCTCAGGAGTTATGAGCAAATGTGTTTTTTTATTTCTGTCACTCCTATTTACACATGACAAAGTAAGGTGGGACGCGGCGGAGCTTCGTTCGTGAGCCTCTCGAGGTTCCGCTATCGCGTCTACCTTGATAACATGCGGATTTCTGTCCGTGCTTTGTGTGCTCCTATTCTGAAGAAGTACATACAAACAACGCAAGACGACTTGAATTCCGAGTTCCACGAGTGTATGTACTAGCTACGATATTTGTGCTTTTTTCCTAATATATGTGTGTGTAGTGCGAAGACGGACTGGAATTCAAGGGGAGACGCCTGAACGTTGGTCCGGCCATGAGACGCATTAACGCCACCACGCGCATGTCGGGTGAGCCAAAATGCCCCTCCCATCCACCTTCTGAATGTACGTACACTGATGGATGTATGTACTGTCCTGCTATGTATTGTATGTACAGAAACCTAGTCGATGTCAGACAGGCCTGTACCGAGCTTTTCTCGAAAGTATTCGTCTTGTGTGTACAGTACCTACTTACACTAATGTACGGTATATGTTGTAGACGTGGCTGTTGCTCCTGTGGTGGTGGCTTCGGGTGGTTTTCCGGGTGGTTACTATCTGCCCACGGACACCACTGCTGCCTACTACATCGCGCAAGGACAGGTACATATGCCTGCATCAATACATCACCGTGCCTACATACCAACCACACTAATGTGGTGTAGGGTACTGTGGGGTAAACCCGGTCACCTAAGCTCCTCTGAGCTTGCTGTTTCTACAAATTATGAACGCCAAACAGCTCATTTTTGAAAGAGGATATAGGTAATATTTCAAGGAATCGAGTGATATTATATACATATGTCTCAATCGATCCATTGATTGCTGTGAAATGCAGCCCTGAAACTAAGGTGGGCCGGATTTTTTCATGGCCGGATTTACCCCACAGTACCCTATTGGCTCATGGAAGTGTTTGGGCAACGTGTGATTTTGCGCACGTGTGGGTGTACATAGGCGCCGGCTACGTACGCGGTGATGATGCCCGGAGCTGCTCAGTACGCCACGGCTGCTCAGTATCCCGCCTACTGTCACGCTGCTATGCCTCAGCAGGTATTACGTACATACTTAACTATGTAGCCTATATGTATTACGTAACGTGCGTACCTGCAGTATGTATGTAGAGGTACCGTGCCATATGTACTGCATAGTGCGTACGTGCGTACTGTGTGTAGTTACGCGGCAATACTCGGCCCATGATAACGCACCGCATGGGTCCATGTACATTATTAGGCCTATGTGTTACCGTCTTTACCGGTGCATAGCCCCTGCAAAAATTTGAGAGGTCCTATCGGGCTATGTATAATAGGGGGAAGCGATGTACCGGTAAATACGGTATATGTGGGGGCAATTGGGCTGCACTTACTTGCACCAACCGTGGTGCAATTTTCCCCCACAGTACCCTACCCTATACCCTGTCGCAGGGATGCCTACGTTTTGGTAGGCTCGGTGGGTATTGTTGATTGCAAATAAGGGGAGCTTCATAAAGTACGTCACGCTTTATTGGCCGTTACCCCTTCCCCCTAGAATGCTTATGTCTATAGAGTGACACATCGTCGCGCTAACCTCACATTCTTCCCAACTCCCCTCCCCCCATTTTTGCGTGACGTACTTTTATGAAGCTCCCCTAATCTTGTAGGCATCCCTTGCGGTCGGGAAGCAACAGCAGCAGCAGCCGCGCCATCTGGGCTGCGATGATTCGTGTGAGCTGATCATGTTTCAGCAGCAGCAGCAGAGACCGCTCTCCGCCGCCACACCCTATCAGCAGCAGCAGTATTACGCAGGAGGCGCCGTGACACCCGCACAGCAGCAGCAGCACAACACCAGCACCAGCACGGCGAGTGGAGGCGCCAACACGGCACAGCAGCAGCAGCAGCCGATGCACACGCCGGAAAAGGTACTCGGGGGGGGGGGGGGGGTGTAACGATTGTGGGTTAGCGTGGGGCAAAACCGGCCATGGGGGAAATCTGCCCACCTATGGCGCTTTTACCCAACATCAGGCCTATATAGGTTGTTGTCAAGTTGTGGCTAGGAACACGTAGAAACAGAGGCAGATGTTTCCCGAGCCATGTTTTGAATGGGGGTAAAAGCGCTATATACCGTATGTACCGGTGCAGAGCCCCATGGGGGTATGCAAAAATTGAGCGGTCCCTTATGGGGCTATGCATCGGGGGGGGGGAGGGAGGGGGGTTATGCATGGGGCATTTTTTATGTTTTTGGAGGTGCGCAGAGGCATATATTTTTTAGGTAAAAACACGTGTTGTAGTGCATAATTGAGGTCAAAACAGGGGTATTCTTGTACAATACACCCCCAAGCAGGCTTATAGGCATCTTAGATTGGTGTGGGAGTGGCTATGTGTAGCTTATGACCAGCTTACAAAGGTAGGTTCAGGTACTGTACAGTACATATGGGGGTACGCATAGGGGGGGGGGGGTTATGCATTGGGCATGTTTATGTATACCAAAATGGGGCTATGCATTGGGGGGGGGGGGGGGGTATGCATTGGGGGGGGGGGGGTTATGCACCGGTAAATACGGTAGGTGGGCGGATTTGCCCCATGGGTGGTTTTTTCCCTCGCTAGCCTATGTAGGTAGCGTCATGGTAGCGTGAGGTGCGTATATAGGGTGGTAGTGTGGGGTAAACCCGGATTACCGGTACTACAAAAAGGTTGGTCTTTTTTTCTTTGTTCTGAAAATCAAAGAGATGTTGGTTGATTGCTTCTTACATGCGTTTTGAGCTGCAAATTTTTGGCTGTAAGCTTGACCGACTGATTTTCTAAACATGCATGACCAAGTTACCAAGTTAAGTTAAGTTATACCGCTACCACAGTTGCACGTGCTTGGCCCCAGTACGTGCGTTGCGTACATACGCACGTACGTACACGTTTCCAGCTGCGTCGTATACTGTACAGATGCGCATGTTCATTTCGGCTTCCATACGTACGCCAACTGTACGTGTGTGTTGCAGCACGTGACTACCACCGCGGCCATGGGTTCTCCTCGTGGCGGAGGTCAGCAGCAGCAGCAGCATTACCAGCAGCAGCAGACGGTGGGAAGTCCGAGAGGAGGAGTTGGAGTACAGCAGCAGCAGACGCCGACTACTGCGTACGGAGTAGGAGGAGGAGGCTACGGCCAGCAGCACTACTACAATCAACCGCTCACTCCGATCACGCCCGGCATGACACAGCAGCAGCAACAGCACACGGGAAACTTCAGATGGCCTCTGCAGGTAGGGGGAGGTAGGGGAGTGCCATGGAGGCTTCAATATTAGGATCAGGAGGGCCATCGCTCAGCACTGCTTTACGGGCGTGGGCTGGCCGGCGATGTATTGTAAACACGACTGCCACGAGCCGCACGAATGTCTAATCTAATAGTGAAGCTCCATGGT
>JASAMW010007737.1:0-14761 GCA_030247985.1 Epsilonema sp. ZAB3_2
ACTACTATGCCCGCCAAAGCCACGGACTTCTAGAGTGTAGAAGCTCTAAGCTCTCTAGAAGTCCGTGCCAAGCTCTCTACAAATCCGTGGCAGTCCTAAATCACATTTGACCCATCAAAAAGATCAGCAGAAAACAGTATTACGTCCTGAAGCGAATGGAGAATTACGGTAGGAAAAATGACAAAGAATAATGCCTTGTTCACCAAGATCCTACGCCAGTAAATCCGAAAAGCGTATCTAGGATTATATGGCACACTGCAAAATGCAAACCATGTGGTCCAGGTACACTTTACGGATTTACGGACGTTAGCCAGACGTCTGTAAATCATGTCCGCCATCTATCCGTATTTGGACGGCATCCCTAAGGTTGCTAAACATGAACGTGACACACGACCCAGATGGAACAGGTGAAATCGCACACTTTAGGATGTAGTAATCTGGCATTTTGGACCATTTCTAAACCCTGATTGCTAATCTTGTATACAAATGGTCATATCAGCGGAAAAATTATCAAATACCCTCTTGATCGTCTCCCCGGCTATATGGATTTACGGATTTTACGTCTGGCGAACGAGGCGGTAATAACTAATACGCAACCAAAACAACCAACAACCAAAACACCCAAATCGCACCCAACGTGGACTTCTTGAAAATAGGATCTGCCTAAATGGCGCATACAAACAAAGTGGCGCAACAGACATTGTCGAAGCAACAAATAAGCTGGGTAGCATGATAATATTTGAGCCAGCGTATGCAATGGGGTAGTGCGGGGTAATTTGGGGGTGTAGGGGGTGCATGGTGGATGCGGGGTGCATGGTAATATCTACTTTGCACAGGCACATGGACAGACAGGCTAAGGCTGAGGCTGAGGTCTACCCCTCTGAATCCAATACCTAAGCCCTAAGCCTAAGCCTCAGCCTGAGCTGAAGTCTGCCCAAGCGCCTGCGCAAGACATATATTGCCATTCACCACCCAGCTCTCAGTACCCAGTAACTTCAACACTAGGAATTGCAATCCATATTATCCATGCGAATTCATGCTATTTTGTTTGAACGCCTATGACATTGGAAGTTTTCCTTTTTTCGGTCACTCTAGACTTTTGTTGGATGCAAACATTACTGCATGTGTTGGACCAACTGTCCCCACGCTACCCCACAATTTCGATAAGGGTATATTGATTGATTGATCATGGTTCTTCACACGCGCAACTAATGTGTCATTTAGGCGGAGCTATTTTTTAGGAAGTCAACGTTGGTTGTTTTGGTTGTTGGTTGTTTTGGTTGCGTATTAGTTAATACCAACGAGGCATCAAGAAGATGACGACGGCTGTTTGCGTTGCGTTAGCGTTGCGTCGTCGTTCTTTTTTTCCTACCGTAATTATTCATTCGCTTCAGTATCCAAAAATAAAATACGATGATACAGTTTTCTGCTAACCTTTTTGATGGGTCAAACGTTGAAATATTTCGCAAGTCTCTGGCAAAACCAGGGCAATTTGGTCTTTAGCGCCACAAGTTTTTGTTGGCTACATACTTCCCTGTAATATAATGGAAGAGGAGAATACGATAACAGCGGAGATGATGACGGAAAAGGAAGGTATGAAAAAGCACAACTTTTGCATTCTTATGCCGCGTTCACCAGTCGTCCGTAAAAACATATCTAGGAGTAGACGGTTGTCTGCGGTGTGCCATGTACTCCTAGATACGCTTTACGGATTTACGGACGGACGGACGGTTTTACGGACGTCTGGTGAACGCGGCATTACTTGTTGAAGGTTCATTCACATCACTTTGGGGACTAGTGGACTACCGTATTTTGGGTGTTTGTCCCGGGTCTGAAACGGCGTTATGGGCCGTACAGCTGAGGTTGACGTCGGTTGCGCAATCGGTTGACACCGGTGAGTCTAGCCGATTGGCGAGGTGCCAGTAGGCTAAATCTTCTCACCAGCTTTCCTACCGTAGGTTCAGGGTACCCTCAGTAGTGTGAGGGGCTATACGTAGAGGGGGATTATTTGCTATGGCGTGTGAATGAGCCTTGAGTAGTAAATTGTGTGACTGGCCCGCTACAGACGTGCTCCGAGTTTGCTCCGAGCGAGTTCGCTCTGAGTTTGGAATGACTTTGTTTTGATCCGAAACGAACGTCAATGACTCACACGACTTCGAATAACAAACTCGGTTGTTCACACGCACGTTCCGAAAAACGGAGCGAGTTCGGAGCGAACTCGGTGATTTTGCATGTTGAAGCTTAGTCAGGGCTCCGAATTCGGAGCGAATTCGAAGTTCACGTCTGTAGCGCCCCACTGAGGTCATCCGGGTGTGTAGTCAAATGGTTAAGGCGCTCGGCTGGAACTCGAGAGGTCCAGGGTTCCATTCCCTGATTGCACATCTGGCAAATTTTCCTTCTCGATCGAGTGGGTGATGGGTGGTTGTTTGTAGGAGGAGAGGAGGAGCGAAGGAAGAAGAAGTCTAAGAAGCGACTGGAGTACGAGAGAGATGTGGCCAGACTGGAGGCGACAGCAGCAGGAGGCACGGGGACGGGGACGGGGGGAGGCTCAGGTGGGGGCATCGGGGCAGCTCTCGAGCTCGGACAACAGTTCTCCCTGTCTCAACAGGCGAAAACCTCCGCACAACTCGCCACTCTGGAGAACGCCGTGGACATCAAGGTACGGTACCCACCCGCAGTACACGAAACCCTGACCGAAGGAAGACTATGCACCGGTAAAAATACGATATTCCCTCATATTATCAGCTAGAGCTCTTAAGACTTGTATAACCTATTAGGTTATAAATCTTTAACTCCCGTGTGTGTACTGTACAAATGTAGGTGGAGAAGTTTTCCTTGTCTGCGCAAGGCAAGGATTTGTTCGTGAATGCATCGCTCACTATTGCAGCCGGAAGGAGATATGGACTGGTCGGACCAAACGGGTATGCGCAATTCCATCCAGCGATTTGACCCTCTCGAAATTCTCGGCGTCCGCCCGACCGCGGAGGTTGGTGACGTATGTTGTTTTTGGCACTGCGCCAGTGGCTGAATGAATGTTGTTCAAGTCTAACTTTTCTGTTCCGCCACAAAATTCAGTGAAAGGCGCCGCGGATTTCGCGCCGTCCAGATATGTGAACTCGTACTCAACTTGTCTGTGGATTTTGATTATTGTGTGAATACATAGAGTACTATGGGGTAAACCCTGACACGGGGTAAACCCGGACACCTAAGCTTTTCTGAATTTTCCGCTTCAGCAAATGATGAACATGGTAGCTCATTTCAAAGAGGAGAGTTCAAGGAATCGATTGGTAGAATACTTGTCTCAATCGGTCGTATGGTTGCTGAGATATACTATGTGTCCGGGTTTACCCCCGTGTCCGGGTTTACCCCGTGTCCGGGTTTTCCCCACTGTACCCTAATTGTTGTAGGATGGGAAAAACGACGCTGTTGAAGCATATTGCCAATAAGAAGTTGGACATACCGCCCACTATTGACATTCTCTACTGCGAGCAAGGTATGGGTCGCTTTTCTGTGCAAAGCCCACATGGTAAAGAAAGGATGTTTCGCGTCAGTCGAGTCCAACATCAGAACGAGAGCGATAAATGGCGACGAAATGTGAAAGTTATTCAGATAATAAGCTACTGCGAAAATGAAATACGATAGTAGTGCGCTACACACGAGGGGAGTAAACTCACGGGGTATTTCCCGTAAGTATGCGCTGAAGCACAGGGAGTCCGGTGAATTCACCGCGAGTTTGAAACTCACCACGTGTGAAAATTTTGCGCGTGGGAGCAAGTGAGGATGCTCTACACGGAAAATAAAACTCGGAAGTTCAAAATTCACCGACCACGTGTGTAGCGCACTAGTGATGGGGATTGTGTAGAGATCGAAGTGGACGATACGTCGGCTGTGGACGCGGTGATGGCGGCGGACAAGCGGCGTCTGCGTCTATTGGAGGAGGAGGCGGAGCTCACCCGACGTCTGGAACAGCCGGAGGAACAGGAGCCCCTGGAACTCAGTCTCCGCCTCAGACACGTACGTACGCACTCCACTGCCTGCCTTCCTGCGTGTGCTGTGCAGAGTGTGTGTGTTGCTGTTGACAGACCCCCACCCTCAAAACCGTGCCCACGTCTGTGTACGTGAACTAGTTCTAGGTATGTAAGGCGAGTTTAGCCAATCTGTCCTCGGCCCGGTCCCTGGTGGGGTGCCTAAGTCCGCAGCTGTGTCCGAGGGTGGCGGCTTCCATTCCCGTTCGGTCCTATTTCTCTCTCTCCCCCCTTTTTCGGGGTCCTGCTATCGCCATACGGAAGGCGGCACGTCACAGCAGAGTGTGTGTGTGTGTGTGTGTAGCTAGGGTGTAGGGTGTGTGTAGGTGTGCGAGGAGCTGCGTGCGATGGGCTCTGAGGCTGCGGAGGCGCGCGCGCTGCGGATTCTGTCGGGCTTGGGCTTCTCGCGGGAGATGCAGCGGCGTCCCACGCGCGCCTTCTCCGGCGGCTGGCGCATGCGCGTCTCTCTCGCCCGCGCTCTCTTCCTAGAGCCCACTCTCCTCCTCCTCGACGAACCCACCAACCATCTAGACCTCAACGCCGTCATCTGGCTCGACCAGTAAGTACCCGGACACCTAAGCTTTTCTGAACTTGCCGCTTCAGCGAATGACGAACATCTAGCTCATTTGAAAGAGGAGAGCTCAAGGAATCGATTGGTAGAATACTTGTCTCAAGCGGTTCATATGGTTGCTGAGATGTACTAGGTGTCCGGGTTTACCTCACAGTACCCTATCAGCTACCTTTTCCATACATGCCTCCAAAGAATGAATACCCTACCCTACCCCTACTCCCATCAGAGAAATGGTTCCTTCCTTCTGAAATGACTATTGACCAGTTGCGCTAAGAGTTACGAGTAGTGGTCGCGAGCTGACCTCTCTCTAGTACACTTTTTCAGTGCATTAAAGTGTTAGTAATACGGAAAGGTCAGCTCGCGATTGATTACCCATTATTTCTCAGCGCAACTGCTCCATACTTATTACACCAGTCCAAATATAACCGTCATCTTGTGCCGAAATATGTCGTGGGTTTGTCTACATCGTTACCAAGCACTTTATATCAGTCAGTAAAAATATTTCTGGATCTAAGCGACGCAGAGCAAAGCGATCAAAAAAGCCACAGCTAAGTGTTAGCGGGATTTACAAATCAAAAAACCGCTTGCTTCCAGGTGCTCTCAGTCAGATATTTACTGTGTGATACGAAGTGTTTGGTAGCGACTGTAAGCTCTTCTCTTCGACTCGCAGTGCCTGTGGTGTGAATGAATGAATGATAGTCTTTATTCAACAAGCAGGTGAAAAAAGAGAGTGTGTGTGTTGCAGCTATTTGCAAAGCTGGAAGAAGACGCTGCTGGTGGTGTCTCACGATTCCGCCTTCTTGGACAACGTCTGCACTGACATCGTCCATCTCGACCAACAGAGGCTCTACTACTACAAAGGAAACTACAGTAAGGGGCCATCAGTCGCCCATATTGCTTGAACGAGAAATTTCGGATTCATCGCGATCAAGGTAGACGCGATAGCGGAACCTCGAGAGGCTCACGAACGAGGCTCCGCCGCGTCCCACCTTACTTAGTCATGTGTAAATAGGAGTGACGGAAATAAAAACACACATTTGCTCATAACTCCCGAGCCAAGAGGCGGATTGAGCTGAAATTTTGCCTGAAGATGCCTCCTATGGGTACACATGTACTGACAAAATTTCAGCTCGATAGGCCTATTGGTTAGGGCGCTACGGGCGAAAACCCTATTTTTGAATGATGTCAGGCTCTTATGTACTGAAAAACTGTTCCCACCGTAACTTTTCAACGAGTCGTGGGATCGAGCTCGGTTTTTTTTAAAAGATTGGAAATGTAAAGATCTTGGGAAAGTGGTCCGAGCACTTTTTGCGTTTAAGGCCTCTGACACCCTTAAAATTGCGATTTTGTGGTAAAAATAGTTGCAAAGTTAGCCAGCATACTCCTCCCTGGATTTTTTTCAGATCTGACTGGTAGGTATACCAAAAGACAGATCTCACTCTACTCTCGATGAGACTTTTTTTAGATTTTTAAAATTAGCTTTCATTCTCAAGTTATGAGCTGTCAAAGTTGGTCGTTTTTATGCTTTGTTCTAAAAAATACTTAGGCAACTGACAGACAGTTGAAATGAGTACCTGCCGCATGGGAGAGGCCACAAATAGCATAACATTCGATTCGTCTTCAAAAGATCTATCGATCGCTGACCACTTCGAAATGCTCATGCCTGATTCACATAGTAAAAATTGCATTCACATAGACGAAAGTTGCAAAAAGGTGCTATTTTTCCAAAGTTGATGACTTGTAGGCTTGTGACATACCATTAGATTCGTCTAAGCAAGATCTATCGATTGGAAACAATTTCTACATGCTCGTTTCCAACATGCCTGATTCACATAGTTTTTAGTTATTCACGTAACATACATAATTAAATTATTATAAAAGAAAACAAAAATTAGCTAAATGTAGGCATATGGGATACCATTCGATTCGTCTTCAAAAGATCTATCGATTGCTGCCCACTGCGACATGCTCATGCGTGATTCACATAGTCTAATCAAATTCACATAGTCTCAATTCCACTCAAAAACAAAGAAACGTCCTGTGTAATTTATAATTTATCTCGAAGTTCCACTAGCGCATCTCGTCAACTCGAGCTCGGTTTATTTTTTAAGAATTGCATTGCATGTGTTATGCACATTCACATACTCAATCTCCTCTCAAAAACATAAAAAATGTTCTATGTAATGTATGATGTATCTCGAGGTTCTACTAGCACATCTCGTCAACTTGAGCTCGGTTTTTCAAAGATTTGTATGCATTTGTAATGCACATTCACATAAGGCTCAATTCCTCTCAAAAACATAAAAATATCTGATGTAGGTATATCCCCTAATTTACATATGTAATGTATCTCGAGGTTCCGTTAGCACATCTTGTCAACTCGAGCTCAGTTTTTAAAAGATTTGTATGCATGTGTTAAAACAAAACGTATCGATTGGGAACAATTTTGACATGCTTGTATCCTACATGCTTCTCATATTTCAAGTAGACGTGGCAGGAACCAGTGGAGAAGTGCTCCTAAGGAGCACGAAGGAAGTGAGCGAGAGGCTCACTAGCCTGCAGATGCTTATGGGGTTGACGGCGCAGAAACCAGAAGGTTCCAACCACCCATCGCTGCCGAAACTTGCTACCCCTCTGAGTTGACAGCCTCTCGCACAATCTGCTGCTGTCTGACTGGTGCGGGCATACTTTTGCCCATTCCCAATCATGGCAAACAAAACTCTTCAATGACCTTTGTTGCCTCTCGCCTGCTTCTGTATGCCTGATCACATGCAAAATGCTGGATCCAAACCATAATATTTGGTCATCTTAACTAGGTAATTATATGTATGTAAACATGCACATGCTGGTACATAATATGGTGCAACAAAAAACCTTGAGCATTAGTTCAAAGACAAAAAAATGTGATGTTTCCTCAAGAGTAGAACATACATACTTATGTACATACCCGTAAAGATTTCATGTCTTATAGCTAATAGCTTATAGCTGTTTATCCTGAACAACAGCAAGTGATAACTTCAGCTGAAACTTGATTCCAAAGCCGATATTTTGAATCGAGAAGATCGAACCCTGGCTGGTCACATTGGAGGCCATTATTGAATGGGTACGTACTACATGCGAATGCACATGCGAGAAAGAATAAACATATGTACAATACATATGCACATACCGTACTTATTCATAACGCTGCATGGATCAGGCATACTGTACAGAAGCAGGCGAGAGGCAACAAAGGTCATTGAAGAGTTTTGTTTGCCATGATTGGGAATGGGCAAAAGTATGCCCGCACCAGTCAGACAGCAGCAGATTGTGCGAGAGGCTGTCAACTCAGAGGGGTAGCAAGTTTCGGCAGCGATGGGTGGTTGGAACCTTCTGGTTTCTGCGCCGTCAACCCCATAAGCATCTGCAGGCTAGTGAGCCTCTCGCTCACTTCCTTCGTGCTCCTTAGGAGCACTTCTCCACTGGTACCATTGTAATGCCAATAGTCTGTCTACTGAGAGTTCACTATGGAACTCAAGTGTTGTGGTGTGGGATAGAAACACAAATGCGAAGTCTTTTCCATGCTTACATGTATGTATGTACTCCTGATCTGCACGAGTACAATGCGACTTGAGTTCCACACAGTGAACTCTTAGAGGCCAGGAGAGACTATTGATTGGCGGCACCCTGTCTGTCGTCCGACGAGCTACAGCTGCAGTTATGGAACCGGAAAAAAGAGAGTGAAAAATGTAGGACAGAGCAGAATGCTTGGCAATAGTTGAGCTTGAGCTTGTCGGGTGACAGGGTTGTGGTGAAGGCGAATGGGCAGTGGGCATGTGATGTGCAGTCGAGAAAGAAAATTTGCCAGATGTGCAAGCAGGGAATGGAACCGTGGACCTCTCGAATTCCAGCCGAGCGCCTTAACCATTTGACTACACACCCGGGTGACCTCAGTCACACAATGGAAGAGGTTACAAATAAAGTTGTGCAAACATGTACCGTATTTTTGGGTGTATATCCCCCCTTGTATATCCCCCCCCCCCCCCCCCCCCCCAGTGTATAACCCCCCATTGGCAAAACATAAATTTTGCCCAGTGTATATCCCCCCTGGTGTATAACCCCCCATGTTCTGGAAGGTACCTAGCCTACCTATGTAAGCTGGTCATAAGCTATAAGCTAGCTATAGCTACTCCTACACCAAGCTACTATGCCTATAAGCTTAGCTGAGCATGTCTTGTACTAGAATAACCCTGTTTTGACCGCGATTATGCCCTAAAACACATACTTTTGACCTCAAAAACATGCCTCTACACACCTCTCAAAAACATAAATTTTGTCCCATATTTATCCCCCCCTTCCCCCATTGTATATCCCCCCCCCCCCCCCCCCCCCCCCCACTGTATAACCCCCCCTCAGACCTCTCGATTTTTGTATAGCCCCATGGGGCTATACACCCAAAAATACGGTAGCAGCGTATTTTTTGAAATGTTGTGCATATTTTGAATTTAATTTTGCCATATAGCGGACAAATTGTTGCTAGGTTTTTTAATAAATACAGCAGGTTAGCGTTGTACCTATTCTTCTTGTCGATTGCTAACCTGTGTTTATAAAAAAAACTAGCAATAATTTGTCCGCTATGTGGCAAAATTAATTTCAAAATATACACAACATTTTTCAAAAAATACGCTGCTACGTGTTTGCACCCTTTTCGCCTTTTTTGATCATGATGTGCAGGTCAGTTCAAGAAGATGGTGGAGCAGACGCGTAAGGTGCAGCAGAAGGAGTGGGAGACGCAGCAGCGGCGCATCCGCGAGGAGAAGGTGGCCAAGGGCAAGTCGGGCAAGCAGGCGGCGGAGATCGCAGCCCGCAGTCAGCACGCCAAGAAGAACAAGAAGGAGCGCGAGAAGGAGCGCCAGGAGCTCGCCGACGCACACACCGCACCCTCCGCCCTCCTACAGGTACAATACGCCTACTACACTGCCTATCTACACGCAAGCAGCTTATGCTGTAGGCTACTGTCCATGGGGTAAACCTAAAATAGGGTACTGTGGGATAAACCCGAACACCTAGTATATACGTATCAGCAACCATAGGACCGATTAAGACAAGTATTCTACCAATCGATTCCTTGAACCCTTCTCTTTCAAATGAGCTACCTTTTTCATCATATTGCTGAAGCCGGCAAGTTCAGAAAAGCTTAGGTGTCCGGGTTTACCCCGTGTCCGGGTTTACCCCATAGTACCCTATATCTCAGCGACCATACGACTGAGTGAGACACAAGTATTCTACCAACCAATCGATCCCTTGAACTCTCCTCTTTCGAATGAGCTTACCATCATGTTCAGTATTTGCTGAAGTTGCAAGTTCAGAAAAGCTTGTGTCCGGGTTTACCCCACACTACCCTAGTTGCACAAAATTACACATTCAAAAGTGTGCAGTGCAGAAGTTTGAGTATAGTGTATGTTCATGTTCAGCGTCCGAAGGACTATGTGGTGAAGTTCCATTTTCCCGACCCTCCGCCTCTCGCTCCTCCAGTGCTCGGAGCATATGGTAAGACAACTGCATGTAGGCCTACTGTCTGTGTATCTGTATCTGGGGAGTGTGTCCGTCCATTCATTAGCTAAGTATACAAACAAGGTTGACTCGACTGTCCCGAATCGGTTTCGTTTTTCTACCACATCGACTCGATGTTGTCTCGTTAGTATTTGCAAGCATGATCAAGGCTCATTCACATACGCCGTGCGTGACAGTGGGCGGTCCATGCTTCGACATATGAGAAAGCACGGACAGTCATGGCCGCGCCCAGCGCCAAACCTTCCAATGTGAATGCGCCTTCAACCAACGGATGAGTGAGTCGAGCACTGTATTTACGCTAAGAACGAAGCCATACATATTTGGGGAATGAATATGAATATATACATATGTACGCTAGGTGGTTAGTTTATGATGTTGTTGTTGTTGTTGTTGTTGAAGGAGTGGATTTTGGATACGAAGGTCAGCCGCTGCTCTTTCGATCATTGGACTTTGGTGTGGACATGGAGTCAAGGATTGCCATAGTCGGTCCGAACGGTGTAGGAAAGTCCA
Organism: Epsilonema sp. ZAB3_2; assembly: GCA_030247985.1. Classification (NCBI taxonomy): domain Eukaryota; kingdom Metazoa; phylum Nematoda; class Chromadorea; order Desmodorida; family Epsilonematidae; genus Epsilonema; species Epsilonema sp. ZAB3_2. Next base: position 10,660 of record JASAMW010007737.1, read on the forward strand.
CGCTACTCAAGCTTCTGCTTGGAACGCTGCAACCGGTAGAGCTGCATCGCATGTACCCAACCCCGAAGAAGCCCTTTTCATCTTACAGTAGTATATGTATGTCATGTGGTGAGTGAGTGTTTTCTTGTTGATGAAGCTGAAGGGAGAAGTTCGTCGGCATCGTCAGTTGAAGATTGGACAGTTTGATCAGCACTCCAATGAGAGTCTTCCGCTTCATCTCACTCCCGTTCAATTCCTCATGGTCAGTGCACTCCAGTTCAGTGTGTATGCGTTGTAGACGTAGAGGTCTCACGGGTACCCGTACCCAGAAACCCCCCCCCCCCCCCCCCCGCACGCAGGGCGCAAGAGACACACGGATCCCAAGAAAGGGGGAGGGGCGCTCCCCCCTCCCCCCCCTCTCCCCCTCTCCCCCCCTCCGCCCGGGTTTTCCCTCCCCCCCCCCCCCCCCCACCCCCCCCCCCCCCCCCCCCCACAAAAAAAGAGAGGGGAGAAACCCAAAAAAAAAAAAGAAAAAAAAAGAGAGAGAGGAGCAGCCCGCCTCCAAACACAAAGACCCGCCCCCCCCTCTTCTTTCCCCCTTCCCTCTCCCCCCCCCCCCCCCCCCTCTCCCTCTCTCCTCTCCCTCCCCCCCTACTCCCCCCCCCCCCCCCCCCCCCCCCCCCCCCCCCCTCCTCCTCTTCTCCCCCCACACATCCCCCCCCCCCCCCCCCCCCTTTCCCCCCCTCCCCCCCTCCCCCCCCCGTTGGTACTGTAGCTAGCAGTATGCGTGTGTGTTTGTGTGTGTGTGTAGGGTAAGTTCAATCTGGTGGAGCAGGTGTCTCGGAAGCATCTGGGCAGCGTGGGTCTTCCCTCCTGGGCGCACCTCGTCCTGATCGGGGACTTGTCGGGTGGACAGAAGTCGCGTGTCGCCCTCGCACAACTCGCCCTCTCCGCCCCCGACATGCTCATACTGGTACCAGGAATGCATACTATTATAGGTGGTGGAATAAACATGGGAATAGGTGGGCGTTTCCGTACAAAACATCACAGCGACCAAGTAGGGTCGTACCTTCCACAGCCGTGGAAGAAAAATTCCACACCCGTGGAAGTGGATGTCCGCAAACACGGAGTCCGTAGGTGTAGACTCCGCAAATGCGGAATCCGTAGGTGCGACCCTACTTGGTCGCTGTGATGTTTTGTACGGAAACGCCCACCTATTCCCATGTTTATCCCCCCACCTACGTATATACATTCCTGCTGGTACTCACACTGCTTCTTCAGCCAGGGGCACTCACCCACTACTAGTGTCCTGGTGGTGGTGTGTGTGTGTGTGTAAATTTTGTACCTGCAACCCGTCCAGTGGAAAATGTAAGTGCGAGTTTGTTTGCGTCGAATATAAGTCCTGCTGTTAGCGCTGAAAGGAGCGACAAAGTCAATTTGCGAACAGCAGCATACATTTATGACGCAAACAAAGTGGTGATTACATTTTGCGCTGGACAGGCTGCAAGTACAGAGGTCCACCAAATGCGTGTCGGTCGATTGAGTAGACAGCGGGGCTTTTGTTCTTGCAGGATGAGCCGACCAACAACTTGGACATCGAGTCCATCGACGCCTTGGCTGATGCCATCAATACTTATAAAGGAGGTACTATAGTAGTTCCCGAAACGATCAAGACCGAGTTTCGGCCAAGGTTTTCTTGGACACCTTTTGTTTGTGGACTTGTAACGTTACACTCATACTTCAATTCAAGGTGTCCGTGCCAATTGTACGCCGAAAAGAAACTTTGCATGCTTGCTTGTGACGTGGCCGTTCTGTCGGCCAGATGGTATACCTTTTACATGTCATAGATAGACCTGCTGCGCATGTACAGTTTACATTCACTACTCGGCTCGGGCGCTACTGCCATACGTAGGCATGTACATGTGACGTGCCGCGTTCCGTATGGCGATAGCCGGGCCCCGAAAAGGGGGAAGAGAAATAGGACCGAACGGGAATCGAACCCGTTACCCTCGGACACAGCTGCGGACTAGGCAACCCCACCAGGGACCGGTCCTGGGACTTTTGGCTCAACTCGCCTTACATTACCTAGAACTAGTTTACGTACACTACTACTGGCCTCGGACGCTATTGCCATACGTACGCAGTACGTAACATACAACACAGTTTATCGGGGTAATGTGCAAAACCTGTATGTGGCACGGTACCCTCGGTCTTGACCGATTCCCCAGCTGCAATACTACACTGCGTATGTGTGTGCGTGTGTTTGTGTATGTACGTATGGAAGGAGTGCCGATGGATGCTGCTGAATGAGAATGTGTGCTATGTATGTAGGTGTGTTGATGGTGACTCACGATGAGCGTCTGATTCGGGAGACGGGCTGTCATCTGTGGGTGGTGGAAGAGCAGAGCGCAGTGGAGATCGACGGAGACTTCGACGACTACCGCAAGGAGCTACTCGACTCACTCGGAGAACAGCAACTCCCTCAGCCAACCGCATAGCTCCTACAACTTCCTTTCGTCATTTCATGCGTTTGAAAAGCACATCCCCTCAATGTGCTGCTCTGGCCAGACCGTAATGTAATCTGGCTAGTTTTGTTGATGCGGATGTTGATGGTGTCACATTCGATAGTGTGCATAATCTTCATAATCAAATGTGTGATGACTGGCAGTGATGTCGTGATGGGCCGTCGGCAAATATGAAAAGATTAGTAAAGCGTTTGTGAAGGATTGCATTGCAGTGGGTGCTACTGAATTATCCTCGGTCTTCAGCCACCGTAATCATACTGATTTCTGTCAGCCAATTGATAATTTACAGAATTGCACTGTTGTACGGGTGCACGCACACGCGCGCGCTGTGTTGTATAGTATGGACAGTAAGTAAAACGCAGTTGGGTTGTTGGGAGTAGAGCGTGTGGTGTGCGTGGCGTCATTTGTTGGTTGTAATGGGATGAAGATGAATGCGTTGGGGCAGGTTCACAGGTGCGATGGACGGGGAACAAGTTTTGTTTGCCACAGCCGTGCAAGTGTACAAACATACGGTATGTGTACTACATTATCCTACATACAGTACATGCGTAAAAGCAGATGCGTAGGTTCTAGAAGAAGAAACGTCTCTTATTTCGTGTCTCCCCCTGTCCTGTGTAAAGTAAAAGGAACACAGTGGGCTATCATCTCATTTGCATACTGACCTGTCTTGCGACTCTCGCTCCTACTGATGTCGAATAGTTTGATAGTCCTACATAATAATTAGTTGATTCTCCCACCTTGGCGTTCATTTTGTTAGCAGGCTCGACGAACGCCTGTGGTGAATTTCAATTATATAGGCTACCTACTGTGTTCAACGAGAGTTACCTACCATCTGTCTTTGGCTTTTGAGCCTTTGCTTTGCCTTTGGTGTAGTGGTGTCAAAAAGTAAATTTACCTTACCTTCTACCGCGGTACTGGCACAAATTTCGCCAAAGGTACTGTACTTTTTACCGCCGATGGCCACGGTAAAGTTTAATAGAGTACTTTTTACCGCCAACTCAGAGGAATTTACTCTCAAAAATTTTGACGGTAAAAAAGTACTTTTTTAACTGTACTTTTCTTTTTATCGCGCCATTTTTGCATATTTTAGTATTATCCAGCTGATCGTTGACCATTTTCAGAACAAATTTTCGCTATGTCTGGCATACATTCGCTATTTTTGGTTGGTTTTTTTAGGAAATTGATAATCTCAGTCGACGTTTTTAGTCACTTTTGAAGCATTTATTGTTCTTTTAGCTATCATCTAGGCCCGAAGAAAATTTTGAGTATTTTCGGATGTCTTCAAAATGCTCAATTTAACCCAAAATATGCTCAAATTGCATTGTTAAATTTTTACCGTCTACCGCCAATTTTCTACCGAAAGTACTGCGGTAAAAATTTTGATGACGGTAAAGTACCGCGCGGTAATTTTACCGTCTGGTATGCACGGTAATTTTACCGTACCCTCACCTTTACTGTACTTTTCAAAGGTTGACACCACTATTTGGTGCTGCTAACAAGCTGCGTGCCGGTGGTAATAAGTAATTACTACTTGTGCGCGAAAGTTATTTGCAGCCTATCTATTGAGTCATCGGTCCGCCGAGCGAAGAGGGAGACTA
>JASAMW010007738.1:0-14057 GCA_030247985.1 Epsilonema sp. ZAB3_2
CGGCTAATGAAGAATTGGAAGCCGCTGCGTACATGGACGTGTAGGTGAGATCAGGGGTGGTAGTCACCAGAACGTTATCCAGACGACTGTTGGAGGGCATCGCGTCTTGTAGCAGGCACTTCACATCATCACTCTACACAATATTTGGCGACATATGGGAGGAGTACTTGGTGGGGTAACCCCGGCCATACAGTAAACCCGGACACCTAAGCTCCTTTTGAACTTTATGTCAGGGTACTGTGGCGGTAAACCCGGCCACCTAAACTTCTTTGAACTTGCTACTTCCGCAAACGATGAACCAAATGCTAGCTCATTTGAAAAGAGGAGAGTTCAAGCAATCGATTGATATAATATTTTATCTCATGAAGCTTCTGAATGGTATTTGCTGGCCGGTAGCATTCATGATAAAGTTGATGTACCAATGGGTCAGATCAGAATAAAGAGAGATGGTGAAACTTTTACCCCACAACGTTTCGGCTCATATATACTTGAGCCCTTCCTCAGGTGGCTAAAACAAAAAACAAGCAAATAAATTGAGCCAGCTTTCCTACGACTGTTCGATAGAGATGTGACATGAAGAATGGAATTAGGTCCAATATTATTCAAGAAGTCCAGTGATAAACGAACGAAATCCGTACGACTGGACGACCTGAGAAATTGATGCTGTGCCTTTCGGAAAGTTTTTTGTTTTCTTTGTGTCTTTCATTGCATGGCTCAATTATTTGCTTGTTCTTTGTTTTAGCCACCACCTGAGTATATGAGTCAAGTCAAGTCAAGTCAAGTACATGAGCTGAAACGTTGTGGGGTAAAAGTTTCACCATCTCTCTTTATTCTGGTCTGACCCATTGGTACATCAACTTTATCATGAATATTTGTCTCAATCGATCCATTTCTTGGTAAAAAGAAATATCACCGAATTGTATTTTATCATTGAAGTGGCCACGGAGAACTTTGTCTCCACCTTTATGAGCACATTGAAACATCTGAAACATTAGCTCACAAATATTTTTCTCGATCGGTCCATTGACTGCAAGATAGTATTCAGCCGTGCAACTTAGGTGGCCGGATTTTTCCATGCCCGGGTTTACCCCACAGTACCTTACTACCTGTACCTACCTACTAAATCGAGTTTCGAAATGCTTACAGCAGCCAAATCCAACGGGGAATCTCTCCTGACCTACGGTATGTAGGGTACTGTGCGGTAAACCCGGCCACCTAAACTCCTTTGAACTTGCTATTTCAGCAAACGATGAACCAAATGCTAGCTCATTTGAAATAGGAGAGTTGAAGCAATCGATTGATATAATAGTTGTCTCAATCGATCCATTTCTTGGTAAAAAGAAGGATCACCGAATTACATTTTATAATTGAAAGGCTATTGAGAGAGCATTATCAGGCCGAACTTCGTCTCCACCTTTATGAGCACATTGAAACATTAGCTCGATTTCCCAATAAAAAAGAAACGATTGATACAGTATTTTGCTCAATTTGTCCATTGGCAGCAGAGATAGTATTCAGCCGTGAAACTTAGGTGGTCGAATTTTCCCATGCCAGGGTTTACCCCACAGTACCCTGCCTACTACAGTACGGATCTGCACTAACTAACACCACACAAAAAATAACTCGCCAACGAAGACATCCTGAAAGAATCTGTCAACACCTCCACGGCTAATTTTCAGCGGGATTTCCAAATCAAAAAACCGTTTGATTCTATCTGCTCCAGTGTCGAGATATCGCCGATTTCCTTATGTACTGAAATCGCCAAAATGGGCGTCGACCATTGGGCAATTCTAAACCTCGCAAACGCCCGAAAAATCAAAAGTGGTAGAAATATGCATACGTGATGAAAACAATAAAAATGGGCATCGGGCGTACAGGGTCGTGGGGTGTCGTGGTTTGCGTGGTTTAGCGTCTGCCAAAGTCGACGCGATTTCAGTACATAAGGAAATCGGCGATATCTCGACACTGAGAGCAGATAGAATCAAACGGTTTTTTGATTTGGAAATCCCGCTGAAAATTAGCCGTGGAGGTGTTGACAGATTCTTCAGGATGTCTTCGTTGGCGAGTTATTTTTTGTGTGGTGTTAGTTAGTGCAGATCCGTACTGTAAATCGAGTTTCGAATAGCTCACAGCAGCCAAATCCAACGGGGAGTCCCTCCTGATCTATGGTATGTAGGGTACTGTGGGGTAAACCCGGACGCCTAAACGCCTCTGAACTGGCTATTTCCGCAAACGATGAACCAAAAGCTAGCGCATTTGAAAGAGGAGAGTTCAAGCAATCGATTGATATAATATTTGTCTCAATCAATCCATTTCTTGGGAAAAAGAAGGATCACCGAATTATATTTTATCATTGAAATGGGCACGGAGAGAGAATTATCAGGCCAAACTTTGTCTCCACCTTTATGAGCACATTGAAACATTAGCTCGATTTCCCAACCTAGCGAGCAATACGATTGATACAATATTTTTCTCAATCCGTCCATTGGCTGCAGAAATAGTATTCATTCAGCCCTGAAACATAGATGGCCGGATTTTCCCATGCCCGGGTTTACCCCACAGTACCCTACCTACCAACTAAATCGAGTTTCGAATTGCTTACAGCAGCCAAATCCAACGGAGTCTGACCCTCCTGATTCTTCAGTGCAGGATCTGCGCCGTGGCTCAACAGGAGAGCACAGATCTGCGTGCGTCCTTTCTGCGAAGCTTCGTGTAGTGGCGTGAAACCCCATCGATCGCACGCGCTCACGTTAACGCCATAATCGATAAGAAGGGCAGCGATATCCAGGTGCTGAAATAGTACGGACGAGTTGCGGTAACGCGATTGGGTTGGTCGATAGCGACCCCCGCGGTATTTAGTGAAAGTTTGGATCGGTGTCTGCGGGGTCGTCGACCTTGTTCAGTCATCTGGGAGCGGAAAAGGAGCGAGTGAAAAGAAGAACTGACAACAAATGACGTCGACGGCCCCGCAGGTACACCGATTCCAAATTTTACTAAATACCGCTGGGTCACTATCGACCAACCCAATCGCGTTACCGCATATCCGTAAATACATATACATTGGGTAGCCACCTATAGTCTTGCCAGTAAGAGTTCGCTATGGCACTCAAGGCGCGTTGCGTAAAATTGATTCACAAATGCGGATTTCTGTCCGTGTTTCGCGTACTCCTATTTAGCAAAAGTTCATGCAAACTACACAGGACGACTTGAGTCCCATAGCGAACTGTCTCTGGCTAGACTATAGCCTATAGACTAGACTATACCCAGACTAGACTATACCCTACTCTTGCTACTACCAAAAATAAATAATTGGGCAAAGGGGAAGAATGGAGCACACAGTGTAAACGAAGAAGGCAGTCAGTAGTGGGCTACACACGTGGTGAGTAAACTCACGGTGAATTCGACGGTGAGTTTGAACTTCGAGTTTTATTTTTTTGTGAAGAGCATTCACACTTGCTCCCAAGCGCAAAATTTTCCTCACGTGTTCACACGACGGTGAGTTTGAGACGGTGAGTTTCAAACTCACAGTGAATTCACTGGCCTCCCTATGCTTCATCACATACGTACGGAGAATTCCCCGTGAATTTACTCGCTCCGTGTGTAGCGCACTACTGGCTCACATTCGCCCCATTATAATGGGTTTTTTGATTTCCCATTATAATGGGTACCCATTGTAATGGATTTTTGAACCCATTACAATGGGCAGTTGGGCACCCATTATAATGGGGAATCGAAAACCCAATTACAATGGGAAATCTAAAGCACGCCATCCGCCTTCGTTTACACTACACTACTGTACGTCCTCCATTCTTCCCTATGTCCAATTATATATTTTTGGTATGCGTCTCTCTGGTCTTGGTCTTACCCCATATGAAGAAGCATTATGCAGCGGGATGAGACCTCCCTTGTCTTGTGCATTCGCATCCGCTCCGTTTAGCAGTAGACACTCCGCCGCTTCGTAATTATTGTATCCCGCTGTAAACAAGCGAATCAATAAGTGCGCTACACACGTGGTGAGTAAACTCACGGTGAATCCACCTTAGACCCAACCAAATGATCTGCAGTAACTTGTGTTCCATTAAGCCTGGTCCCGAAGCGAACGAAGATACGGTCGCGAACGCGCGCGTCGTCGTTTTCGTTTTTACTATGTACATAACGTACCGTATCTTCGTTCGCTTCGGGACCACGCTTAATGGAACACAAGTTACTGCAGATCATTTGGTTGGGTCTAAGGTGGATTCACGGTGAGTTTGAACTTCGAGCTTTATTAGTTGTGTAGAGCAGTCTCGCTTGGGTAAACTCGCTTAGGTGTCCGGGTTTACCCCACAGTACCCTACCTGCCAAATGTAGGGGCGTCGAGTTTCTTCCGTGCACATCGCGACAGTTCACATTTTCGGGCGTCAACAGTTTCCGTATCTTTTCCACGTGTCCCCGTTTGGCCGCTTCCAACAACGCAACGTCCCCTACAGCATACAAACATTTACGCGCTTGTACAGTGGTAAGGGTAACCAGGGGTAATAAATTTGGGCCATAATCAAATAGTCGGTAATCCTGTAATGAACGCCATTGATCGCTTCATATAATTTTGTCACGTCCCAAATTTCACCCAACTACGATGCAAATGGTCGGAATTGCCTCAGGTTACCCTAACTTATTCAGCGAGCCCATTCGCCTCTCTCGATAACAGAGCGTGTGTTTCTCAACCAGCACGTAGCTAAGGTGCTTCATTTTATCACGTTCACGCGTACACACCTGTAGTAATTTTTTACAAAATGTATACAAAACTTGCAAGTTTTATTTTTTAATCTTGCAAGTGTTGTGTAGATTTTGTAAAAAAATTACTACAGGTGTGTGCGCGTGAGTGTGATAAATGCTGCACCTTAGCAACGTGCAAGTTGAGAAACACGCACTCTGTTATCGAGAAAGTCGAATACATACAATACAACCTATAGGGTACTGTGGGGTAAACACGGACACGGGGTAAACCAGAGCACCTAAGCTTCTCTAAACTTGCCGCTTCAGTAAATGATGAAGATGGTAGCTCATTTGAAAGAGGAGAGTTCAAGGAATCGATTGGTAGAACACTTGTTTCAATCGGTCATACGGTTACTGAGATATACTAGGTGTCCGGGTTTACCCCCGTGTTCGGGTTTACCCCACAGTACCCTACCTCAGTCTTCTCAACACTCGTAAACATGATGTGTCACGCGTTACCTCTAAGCAAATCCGCCACGTCCTCGTCTCCCTCTTTCACCAGATCCAAGGGCGTGTTGCCGTCTCTGTTCTTTTTGTGTGCATCCGCACCCTTTCGCAGGAGGAATTTGCATATTTCGAACTTTCCCTTGGCCGCAGCCTCGTGCAGTGGCGTGAATTTCCACAAGTCACACACGTTCACGTTCGCCCCTTCCTCAAATAAAGACACGGCAATAAGATGGCATTCATTCAGGAGCAGAGCGGGTTGGAAGGGAAAGTATGCAGGGTAACTTTGGACTTGGACAAACCCAATTTTCTATTCGCCTTACAATATAACAGAATGTGTTTATACCAACCACGTGGCTAAGGTGCAATTTTTCATCACACTAAAGCGCAGCACGCCTGTAGTACAAAGGCCACACAAAACTTGCCAGTTTCCTTCCTTATCTTGCAAGTGTTGTGTAATTTTGCAAAAAAATTACTAAAGTTGTGCTGCGCATCAGTGTGATAAATACTGCACCTTAGCCACGTGCAGATTGAGAATCACGATAACATGCACTGTTTGTTATCGAGAGAGGCGAATAAGAAAGCAGCACAGGGTTGGCTTGTATGTTGAGGTATGCTCAGCTCCGGGAACGGTTCTAAATTACCCCACACTACCCTGCTTCTTTTATCCCCAGTTCTTTTCTTTTATTTCGGCGACTCAGTAAATCGCAAAACGGCGTCGTGTTACATCAGAGCAGGTCAGCAACACGGACCAAACGCGAATCATCATTGTCGCCAAGAATTCCCCCATTTTCACCACCACAAATAAGTGCACGTGAAACATAATGTTTGCAGGTTTACGACTCACCTCCACAAGCAGTTTTGTCACTTCCAAATGCCTGTAGGAGCAAGCGTTGTGAAGGGGAACCAATCCGACTACAAAGACATCATCAAACATACCACATAACATCAAGCATTATACTTTTTTCACAAGTTCTTACCATCATTCTACTCCATTTTTGATAAAGTTGATGTAACAATTGTCAGCCAGAGAAAGAGAGAAATCATCATGAATCCTACCGGCCAGCAAATTCCATTTCGAGCTTTATCTCTCATTTTTTCTTCAGCAGACTTTCGGTTTGGGACATGCCCCTTCGATATTTTAATGAATACACCATAAAAATTGACGAAAATTGATCAAATTAGCCAAAATTACCCTCTTTTTGGACTATAACATGACATATTCATCAAAATATAAGGGCATGCCCCGAACCGAAATCAGCGAAGAAAACGGAGTAGAATGATGGTAAAGAAGTTTCGAAAAAAGTGGCTGGCACGAAGGGGGCAAATTGGGCCTACCAGCACTCATATCTCAGCCCAAAATTCTCCGTCCCCTGTCTCCCCTTTCGCCCCCCTGAGCTTTCGCTATTGATTCCCCCGTTTGCTTGTTTGCCTCGGTGCGCCGCCCCCCTCTATCCTTGCGTGCCTGCTTTCCCCCCCCGCAATGTATATCCGTATGCATAATACGAGCGCGACGTGGTGTGCGTGGTGCGTGGTGCGCCCATCCATCGTCTGGGGTTGGGCGAATGGCCGCGCGATAGGCCCTCTTTGCCCCTGTTCCGTTGTGCGCTCTCGTCTCGCGGATCGTGTGTCCTCTGCTGCGCCCCGCGCCTTGTTTTCGGCGGCTGCTGTCCATAAATGGTGCCTCGGTGCATTCCGGGCACTCTCTCAGGCTGGCTGCCACAGCCGCAGCTCCTGAGAAAATTTGAATGGAGTCGATATTGCTGGTCGCCTTTTGTGTGTACTGCAGGGGCGCATCATATCCACGCTACGCTTTAACATTAGCCAATTATTCCTGTTTCCGTTTCTTTCTTGCACCGGGAGGGAATAATGATAATTTTGTGGTCGACTCGAGGGTGCATAGCTCTGTAGGTGTGTTTCGTTTGGTTTTGTTTATGATTCACTTGACATTAGCCCATTGCTACGGTTTCTGTTTCTTTCTTGCACCAAATAATAAAATTTTGTGGTCGCCACGCATCTATGCACGCATCCCAATTCCCCTTCAGCACCAATCTTACCCCCTTGTCCTCGCCGGCTCTCGCTGCAGAGGCCGCGCATCGAATTCGGGCTGAGCTCAGCGAAATAAGTGTGTTTATACGCCTTCCACTGTCGCGTATTTCTGTTCCTCTCCGTCTCGGCCGGGGGGCGCACCAGGAGCTGCACAAACTCAGTTTTTGCCGAGAGAGTTCTCTGTGGACCTAGCTGTTCCTGTATATTGGGCATAGGCTCTTCTGCTTCATAGAGTCCACGAACGGACAAAATCTGCATTGTAATCTATTTCACTAATGCGCTTTGAATCCTAGTGAACTCTTCTGGCCTACTATTGTCATTCTGCGGCTCCCTTCCGTTCGTCGTCTCGGGCCAGGCAAGACCCCGCGGCAAAAGATCGGCGGAGTCCCGCCCGGCCGTCGCGCTATTTGTTGTCTTCTTTTCTTTCCATCCACTCGCCTTTCCTCCCATCTGCACGTTCGACTAAGCATACCTCAACAACAATTTATCGCCTCTTATAAACACCGTATATTATCGGCGCCCTCCCCACGTGGTGAGGTGCAGGATCCACTGATGCGCAGCACAATTTTGGAATTTTTTTTGATCTCCCATTGCAGATAATGCCCGGAGTTTTGTGTGGCCTTTGTCTCCGTGCTGCGCTTTGTGTGTCTGCCCTCGCGTGCGTGGTTGGTATAAACATATTCTGTTATCGTGTAAGGCTGAATAGTTGAATTTGTTCAGCCCAAAGCTACTGCAATATTTCCTTCCTCAATAGCACGGCTTGATGGCTTTCTTTCGGGCGGCGGGTTGGAAGGGACGGCAGGGTCTTTTGGACTTGGACCCCATTTTCTATTCGCCTTCCGTCGACTGTGTTTATACCAACCACGCGGCGGCAGGTGCAGTATTTATCACACTAGCGCAGCACGCCTGTAGTCAGGCCACACAAAACTTGCCTGTTTTCCTCCTCTCTGCAGTGTTGTGTGATTTTGCAAAATTACTAAAGTTGTGCTGCGCATCAGTGTGATAATACTGCACCTTAGCCACGTGCAGATTGAGAATCCCGGCATGCACTGTTTGTTTCGAGGAGGCGATAGAAAGCAGCCAGGGTTGGCTTGTATGTCTCGAGGTATGCTTGTCGACGTTGTTCAGTCATCTGGGAGCGGAGGCGGTGGATGGAGAGAATTGCACAATGACGTCGACGGCCCCGCGCCCGATCCAACTTTCACTATACCGCGGGGTCGCTATCGCCAGCCAATCGCGCAACGCACTCGCCATACGGTGGACGGCTATGGTTATGTTCCGTTTGATGTTTTTTCCATTTCGTCTGGCCGTAGGTTCACTATGGCATTCAGCCCGCTACTGTGAGACTGGATAAATGCACTTTTTGTCCGTCCTTCGTGTACTCTCTGAGCAGAGTAGCCTATGTATTTCAGGACGGCTTGAGTCCGTGAACTCTCTCTGGCCGATTGTACTGTAGTTTGTTGCAGTCCTGGTGTCTCAGTCCCTGGCGCGGGGACTGGTGATTTTACGCGACGTGGTAGGTCGTGCAATCGACGCCTCTTCATTTCGCTGCAGGCTCACCGACTAGATGTGGTCAGCCTCTTCTGGAGCATAAGCGATGTTCGAGCAGGACAGGGTAGATTGTCTGAGGGGACTGTGGATGCGTGTCTGTGCGTGTCGCCCAAATTTTATTATTTGGTGCGAGACGACGAGTCATGGCTTCGTTTCGTGATCTACACCCGCACACCTCGGCTATGTCCCCTCGGTCGCCCATTATCTTTATTTTCCCTCCCCGGTGCGGAACGCAAATCAGGAATAACTGGCTAATGCTTAAAGTGTAAGCGTGAATATGATGCGCACCTGCAGTACACACGAAAGTGCGACCAGCAAGATCGTACTCCATTCAAATTTTTTCTCAGGAAGCTGCCGTCTGTTTTGTTGCTAGCTTCAGCCTGTGTAGAGAGTGCCTCTGTGTAAATGCACCGTCGGCACCTATTTTATGGACCAGCAGCCGTTTTCCAAACATAGTGAGACTTTTGCCACTTTACGTTGCTGTGCTGACTACAGTACACACCAGCTGTAAACTATCACAACGCTAATTTTATCTCGCCAACGAAGACATCCTGAAAGAATCTGTCGACAACCCCACGGCTAATTTTTCAGCGGGATTTCCAAATCAAAAAGCCGTTTGCTTCTATCTGCTCTCAGTCTCGAGATGTCGCCAAATTCCTTCAGTACTGAAATCGTGTCACCATTTGGCAGACGCTAAACCACGCAAACCACGACACCCCACGACCCTGTACGCCCTATGCCCATTTTTATTGTTTTCATCACGTATGCATATTTCTACCACTTTTGATTTTTCGGGCGTTTGCGAGGTTTAGAATTGCTCAATGGTCCACGCCCAATTTGGCAATTATAGTACTGGAGGAAATCGGCGAGATCTCGACACTGAGAGCAGATAGAAGCAAACGGCTTTTTGATTTGGAAATCCCGCTGAAAATTAGCCGTGGGGTTGTCGACAGTTTCTTTCAGGATGTCTTCGTTGGCGAGATAAAATTAGCGTTGTGATAGTTACAGCTGATCTGTACTGTAGTTAGAAATTTAACCCCTCCTGTGTGCTGAGATATGAGTGCTGGTAGGCCCAATTTGCCCCCTTCGTGCCAGCCACTTTTTTCAAAACTTCTTACCATCATTCTACTCCGTTTTCTTCGCTGATTTCGGTTCGGGGCATGCCCCTTTAATATTTTGATGAATATGTCATGTTATAGTCCAAAAAGAGGTAATTTTGGCTAATTTGATCAATTTTCGTAAATTTTTATGGTGTATTCATTAAAATATCGAAGGGGCATGCCCCAAACCGAAACCTGTGAAGAAAATGGAGTAGAAGCTTCGAAATGGAATTTGCTGGCCGGTAGCATTCATGATGATTTCTTCTTTCTCTCTTTTCTCTGGTCTGACCCATTGTTACATCAACTTTATCAAAAATGGAGTAGAATGATGGTAAGAAGTTTTGAAAAAAGTATAATGCTTGATGTTATGTGGTATGTTTGATGATGTCTTTGTAGTGGATTGGTTCCCCTTCACAACGCTTGCTCCTACGGGCATTTGGAAGTGACAAAACTGCTTGTGGAGGTGAGTCGTAAACCTGCAAACATTATGTTTCACGTGCACTTATTTGTGGTGGTGAAAATGGGGGAATTCTTTGGCGACAATGATGATTCGCGTTTGGTCCGTGTTGCTGACCTGCTCTGATGTAACACGACGCCGTTTTGCGATTTACTGAGTCGCCGAAATACAAGAAAAGAACTGGGGATAAAAGAAGCAGGGTAGTGTGGGGTAATTTCGGACACCGTTCCGACTAAGCATACCTCAACATACAAGCCAACCCTGTGCTGCTTTCTTATTCGCCTCTCTCGATAACAAACAGTGCATGTTATCGTGATTCTCAATCTGCACGTGGCTAAGGTGCAGTATTTATCACACTGATGCGCAGCACAACTTTAGTAATTTTTTTGCAAAATCTACACAACACTTGCAAGATAAGGAAGGAAAACTGGCAAGTTTTGTGTGGCCTTTGTACTACAGGCGTGCTGCGCTTTAGTGTGATAAATACTGCACCTTAGCCACGTGGTTGGTATAAACACAGTCTGTTATCGTGTAAGGCGAATAGAAAATTGGGTTTGTCCAAGTCCAAAGTTACCCTGCATACTTTCCCTTCCAACCCGCTCTGCTCCTGAATGAATGCCATCTTATTGCCGTGTCTTTATTTGAGGAAGGGGCGAACGTGAACGTGTGTGACTTGTGGAAATTCACGCCACTGCACGAGGCTGCGGCCAAGGGAAAGTTCGAAATATGCAAATTCCTCCTGCGAAAGGGTGCGGATGCACACAAAAAGAACAGAGACGGCAACACGCCCTTGGATCTGGTGAAAGAGGGAGACGAGGACGTGGCGGATTTGCTTAGAGGTAACGCGTGACACATCATGTTTACGAGTGTTGAGAAGACTGAGGTAGGGTACTGTGGGGTAAACCCGAACACGGGGGTAAACCCGGACACCTAGTATATCTCAGTAACCGTATGACCGATTGAAACAAGTGTTCTACCAATCGATTCCTTGAACTCTCCTCTTTCAAATGAGCTACCATCTTCATCATTTACTGAAGCGGCAAGTTTAGAGAAGCTTAGGTGCTCTGGTTTACCCCGTGTCCGTGTTTACCCCACAGTACCCTATAGGTTGTATTGTATGTATTCGACTTTCTCGATAACAGAGTGCGTGTTTCTCAACTTGCACGTTGCTAAGGTGCAGCATTTATCACACTCACGCGCACACACCTGTAGTAATTTTTTTACAAAATCTACACAACACTTGCAAGATTAAAAAATAAAACTTGCAAGTTTTGTATACATTTTGTAAAAAATTACTACAGGTGTGTACGCGTGAACGTGATAAATGAAGCACCTTAGCTACGTGCTGGTTGAGAAACACACGCTCTGTTATCGAGAGAGGCGAATGGGCTCGCTGAATAAGTTAGGGTAACCTGAGGCAATTCCGACCATTTGCATCGTAGTTGGGTGAAATTTGGGACGTGACAAAATTATATGAAGCGATCAATGGCGTTCATTACAGGATTACCGACTATTTGATTATGGCCCAAATTTATTACCCCTGGTTACCCTTACCACTGTACAAGCGCGTAAATGTTTGTATGCTGTAGGGGACGTTGCGTTGTTGGAAGCGGCCAAACGGGGACACGTGGAAAAGATACGGAAACTGTTGACGCCCGAAAATGTGAACTGTCGCGATGTGCACGGAAGAAACTCGACGCCCCTACATTTGGCAGGTAGGGTACTGTGGGGTAAACCCGGACACCTAAGCGAGTTTACCCAAGCGAGACTGCTCTACACAACTAATAAAGCTCGAAGTTCAAACTCACCGTGAATCCACCTTAGACCCAACCAAATGATCTGCAGTAACTTGTGTTCCATTAAGCGTGGTCCCGAAGCGAACGAAGATACGGTACGTTATGTACATAGTAAAAACGAAAACGACGACGCGCGCGTTCGCGACCGTATCTTCGTTCGCTTCGGGACCAGGCTTAATGGAACACAAGTTACTGCAGATCATTTGGTTGGGTCTAAGGTGGATTCACCGTGAGTTTACTCACCACGTGTGTAGCGCACTTATTGATTCGCTTGTTTACAGCGGGATACAATAATTACGAAGCGGCGGAGTGTCTACTGCTAAACGGAGCGGATGCGAATGCACAAGACAAGGGAGGTCTCATCCCGCTGCATAATGCTTCTTCATATGGGGTAAGACCAAGACCAGAGAGACGCATACCAAAAATATATAATTGGACATAGGGAAGAATGGAGGACGTACAGTAGTGTAGTGTAAACGAAGGCGGATGGCGTGCTTTAGATTTCCCATTGTAATTGGGTTTTCGATTCCCCATTATAATGGGTGCCCAACTGCCCATTGTAATGGGTTCAAAAATCCATTACAATGGGTACCCATTATAATGGGAAATCAAAAAACCCATTATAATGGGGCGAATGTGAGCCAGTAGTGCGCTACACACGGAGCGAGTAAATTCACGGGGAATTCTCCGTACGTATGTGATGAAGCATAGGGAGGCCAGTGAATTCACTGTGAGTTTGAAACTCACCGTCTCAAACTCACCGTCGTGTGAACACGTGAGGAAAATTTTGCGCTTGGGAGCAAGTGTGAATGCTCTTCACAAAAAAATAAAACTCGAAGTTCAAACTCACCGTCGAATTCACCGTGAGTTTACTCACCACGTGTGTAGCCCACTACTGACTGCCTTCTTCGTTTACACTGTGTGCTCCATTCTTCCCCTTTGCCCAATTATTTATTTTTGGTAGTAGCAAGAGTAGGGTATAGTCTAGTCTGGGTATAGTCTAGTCTATAGGCTATAGTCTAGCCAGAGACAGTTCGCTATGGGACTCCAAGTCGTCCTGTGTATTTTGCATGAACTTTTGCTAAATAGGAGTACGCGAAACACGGACAGAAATCCGCATTTGTGAATCAATTTTACGCAACGCGCCTTGAGTGCCATAGCGAACTATTACTGGCAAGACTATCAGGTGGCTACCCAATGTATATGTATTTACGGATATGCGGTAACGCGATTGGGTTGGTCGACAGTGACGTGACCCCAAGGTATTTAGTGAAAGTTTGCATCGGTGGCTGCGGGGTCGTCGACGTCATTTGTTGTAAATTCTTCTTTTCACTCGCTCTTTTTCCCAGATGAGTGAACAAGGTCGACGACTCCGCAGGCAACGATCCAAACTTATTACTAAATGCCGCGGGGGTCGCTATCGACCAACCCAATCATTGCGTTACCGCAACTCGTCCGTACTATTTCAGCACCTGGATATCGCTGCCCTTCTCTATCGATTATGGCGTTAACGTGAGCGCGCGCGATCGATGGGGTTTCACGCCACTACACGAGTCTTCGCAGAAAGGACGCACGCAGATCTGTGCTCCTCCTGTTTGAGCCACGGCGCAGATCCTGGCACTGAAGAATCAGGAGGGTCAGACTCCGTTGGATTTGGCTGCTGTAAGCAATTCGAAACTCGATTTAGTTGGTGGGTCTGTGGCTATATCAGCGTAAAACCCGGGCATGGGAAAATCCGGCCATCGATGTTGGGCTGAATGAATACTATTTTCTGCAGCCAATGGGACGGATTGAGAAAAATATTGTATCAATCGTATCGCGGTGGCAAATCGGAGCTAACGTTCCAATGCGCCGCCCCTCATAAAGGTGGAGACAAAGTTTGGCCTGATAATTCCCTCTCCGTGC
>JASAMW010007740.1:0-21276 GCA_030247985.1 Epsilonema sp. ZAB3_2
AAATGGGTGATTCACGTACTCCTAAAACTAATTAGTATAGGAGTACATGAAATGTACAAGTCGGTGGTGGCACTTGGGCTAGACGTCTAAAGTATTCGCCCTACAGCGTTGATTTTGGATCCCTTTGGAATCGTTACTCTCCTCTCCAGTAGGTCAATTACCTGAAGGCCAACTTTGCCGGACGGAGAACTCGATTTCTTCGCTTTTTCTGATGGCTGGTCCGGCTTGGGTCGTGTTTCGCCAGTACGCCAAGTACGTTACGCTTCCATTCGCCATGGTGGTGGGATATGTTGGCTGGAAAGCGGAGACGAAGTGGCGCAAGGAGAGGAAGATCGAATATTTGGACTCGTCCATTCGTGACGCTCGAGAGAGGCGGCATGAATCGGAGGAGGCTCGATTGCAAGCGCATCAGCTCGAACACAGTCTGAAAGATCGCGTAGACGTCCCGCGAAGCAGCTTGGATCGAAATCAGGCCGGTGTGCGAGGGTCCGTGCAGGTGGACTGCTAAAAAAGTCACGGGTTTAGCTGACAGAGAAATGCAATGTGTGCTACGTACGTGTCTTTGTGCAGGAAATTTTGGAAAACACCCATGGGGGTGGATTTGCATAGCTCACTCGCACTATTTGTTAACTCATACCCCGACCTGGCATCATTGTTGGCAACAACTTGTTCACTTGTTGTCGGTTTTGTTGTCCGTTTTGTTGTTTGTTGTCCGTTTTGTTGTCCGTTTTATATGGGTATTGTCGGTTTTGTTGTCGGTGGACAACAAAATTGACAACGAACAACAAAACCGACAACACCCATATGAAACGGACAACAAAACAGACAACAAACAACAAAACGGACAACAAAACCGACAACAAGTGAACAAGTTGTTGCCAACAGTGACGCCAGGTCGGGGTATGAGTTAAAAAGTACTTGACCGTTGCAAGTTTTAGTGCTATGTACGTTTTTTCTTTGCCACATTGGCATGAATAATGACTATCGCTATCATCATTGCATACGAATATTTGTGAACAAATGAACTGTATTACTGTTAGTGCCAGTAGCCTATGAGTGATGTGAATATTATATATTATGAAGAGTGCCGTCACGTCACCCTCAGAGGAGCGGGTTGAGGAATGGTTGGATATAAAAATGTTGGAGACCATCGGTGCCCTGTTCTGCACAGTTTCCGCTAGAATGAATGCGTTTAAAATTTTGCTTTGTGGCGTTGGAGACGACGGTTGCTTCCCCGAAAAACGGTCATGTACTCCTTGAACATGTGTGGTGCGGTGCGCTTACCCAGCGCAAAAAGTATGCATGTGAGAAAGCGAGGAGCGCGCAGTACGCAGCCTTCTGAGATGGGAGTACGAGTAGAGTACTCGAAAAGAAGGCTATAACGAAAACACGGCGACGCAGACGCAGCCACGCAGGCGAAAACAACGCAGGCGACGACACAGCGTAAGTTGTCGTGCTGCGAACTTTTGAATAGAAGAGATCGGCATAAGAGAAGAGAGGGTAATAACTAATACGCAACCGTTTTCATATCGTCATTCTCTCTTCGTCTTCGTTCCTAAACAACCAACGTGTACGTGGACTTCCTAAAAATTAGCTCCGCCTAAACGACACACTATTGCGAGTATGAAGAACCATGATCAATCAATGTACCATATCAATATTGTGGGGTAGCATGGGGACAGTTGGTCCAACACTTGCAGTAGTGTAGTCTGTGACCATGAAAATGAAAAACTTCCACTGTAATAGGCGTTCAAACAAAATAGCATGAATTTGCATGGAAAATATGGATGCAATTCAAGGAATTTGAAGTTATTGGGCACTGGGTACAGGGAGCTGTGTGGTGAACAGTAATATCTATTATGCGAGGGGCATGGGTTGACTTTGGCTTAGGCTGAGGCTTAGGCTTAGGTATTGGATGAAGAGGGGTAGGCCTCAGTCTAAGCCTCAACCTAAGCCTTTGCCTAAGTCTGCCGATGCGCCTATTGCAAGCGCTGGCTCAAATATTTTTGTGTAACCCTGCCCATTTGTTGCTTCGACAATGTCTGTTGCGGCACTTTGTTTGTGTGCGGAATTTAGGCGGATCCTATTTTCAAGAACGGTTGCGATTTGGGTGTTTTGGTTGTTCGTTGTTTTCGTTGCGTATTAGTTATTACCCTCTTTTCAATGATGATCTCTTGTATTTAAAAGTCCGCAGGACGACAACTTACGCTGTGTCGTCGCCTGCGTTGTTTTCGCCTGCGTGGCTGCGTCTGCGTCGCCGTGTTTTCGTTTTAGCCGAAAAGAAGAGCGAAAAAGTTAGAGATAGCGGTAGAACATCAATTTTCCAAGTTTGCGGTTTTTGAATGAATGTGATGAACGGTGTTCCTCAGGCAACCAACGATGAGGGAGCGGTGAACAGCGGTAAATAATATCGCAAATTTTTTCTAAGCCTTTCATATCCTGTTTCTCTTATATTTCATGGCATTATTTTTCATATGAATATTTTGCTGTATTTTTAGTCACAAAACCGGTGACGGTGATTTTGGGCGCTCAGTTTGGCGATGAAGGCAAGGGGAAGATTGTGGACTGTCTGTCCAAAGATGTGGAGCTTGTAGCCCGATGTCAGGGAGGAAATAACGCAGGACACACAGTGGTGGTAGGAGATAGGAAGTTCGACTTCCATCTCATCCCCTCTGGCATCATCAATGAAGGCGCCATATCAGTCATCGGTATGGTATTCGCCTTGCTCCATAAGAGCAGAGTTCTCTGTATGGAGCAAGGCGAATAGAGTAGTGCGGGTAAATTGGTTTAACACCTACCCCGAGGAAGCGTAATTGTTGACAACCACGAAAAAATTTTGTTGTCCGTTTTTATATGGTGTTGTCAGAACGGACAACAAACCGACAACAACTTGTTGTCCGTTTGTTGTCGGTTTGTTGTCCGTTTTTGTACCGTTGTCCGAACCGACAACACCCATACAAAAACGGACAACAAATTTTTTCGTGTGGTGTTGTCAACAATGACGCTTTTTCGGGGTAGGTGTTAACCAGCTCCGATATGCTCCGGACCGCGCCGACCGCGGTCCGACCGTGGTCCGCCTCCGGTCCGACCATGGTCCGACCGCGGTCGGACCAGAAGCGCCGGCGAAATCAGGAGAAAATTATTAAGGCAATGTTTCGGAGTCGTGTGATAGTATGACTATAGAAGGCCGGACACCCTCAACATTTCTTGTTCGGTTAATAAATAAGTACTACAACACATGGGGAATCAAACGCAAAAAATTGGTCTTCCAAAAAAATTTAACCCTTACCCAAAATTCTCAAAAATATTTAAAAAATATACTACGTTAGCAAAATTATATGCTGGGGGTTAAATTTTTTTGGAAAACCAATTTTATTTTTGAAATCTACGTCAAATTCTACATAAGATAGGTTACTTTTTAGGAAGAAGACTCAGAAACCTTGCCTTAATAATTTTCTCCTGATTTCGCCAGCGCTTCCGGTCGGACCGCGGTCGGACCGCGGTCGGACTGCGGTCGGACCGCGGTCGGACCGCAGGCGGACCGCGGTCGGACCGCGGTCGGACCGCGGTCGGACCGCGGTCGGACCGCGGTCGGACCGCGGTCGGACCGCAGGCGGACCGCGGTCGGACTGCGGTCGGACCGCGGTCGGCCCGCAGTCCGCCTCCGGTCCGACCGCGGTCGGACCGCGGTCGGCGCGGTCCGGAGCATATCGGAGCTGGTTTAACCCCGTCCATAATATCAGATGGCCGCCTGACCGGAATATCCGCTTGCGGCCACCCGGTGGACTGGGCCGCCCATCGTCGTGGGGTGGCCGTAAGGGGTGTATGCGGCCAGGCGGCCATCTGAGATTATGGAGGGGGTTAACACATACCCCGACCTGGTGTCATTGTTGGCAACAACTCGTGTCTGCTGCTCTTGTTTTGTGTATGCATTCTTGGCCTTTTCTAGGCAATGGTGTGGTAATTCATTTACCAGCCTTGTTCGAAGAACTGCGAAAAAATAACCTCAGCGGATGGGAGAAACGACTGGTGATATCCGACAGGGCCAATATTGGTAAGACCGCACACATTTTACAGAGAATATGTAGCTATTAGAATCAAGAATTCTTTCTTTTGTGACGTGCCGCGTTCCGTTTGGCGATAGCCGGGCTCAGAAAAGGGGGAGAGAAATAGGACGGAACGGGAATCGAACCCGCTACCCTCGGTCACAGCTGTGGACTTTTAGGCACACGACCACGTGCCGGTCCAAGGACAGATGGCTAAACTCGCCTACTACATACGAAACCTTGGGAGTAGTTTACGTACACTACTGGCCTTGGACGCTGTTGCCATACGGTCGCAGTGGAAACTCACTATTCTGCTTTTTAGTACTGGATGTACATCAACGGGTAGATGGATTGCAGGAAACGGCGAGAGGAAAGGAAAAGTACAGGCTGTTTCTTTCACAATGAGTCTAGATGAGGTCGCAATATCTTCTTCTGGGGAACGTTCCCTTCTTAACACATACCGCAACTTCCGGTCATTGTTGTCAACAAGTTGCAGAACTGTTATAGTCTGGCCAATAGCAGTTGGCACCTGGACTCAAGGCGAGTTGCGTAGTTTGCATGTACTTCTGCTAAATAGGAGTACACGAAGCGTGGACAGAAATCCGCATTTGTAAATCTATTTTACGCAACGCGCCTTGAGTTCAGGTGCCAACTGCTATTGGCAGACTATACCCCTTTGTTGACAACGAATAGACGGGAATGCCACTTTTTGTTGTGGAAATAATGTAAAGATTCCCAGGCCTATTTGTCGTCAACAAAGTGACAGCAAATTGATGACAGTTCTGCTTATTGCTGACAACATTGACGGAAGAATTGACGGAAGCGTAGGCAGGTAATAGATAGATAGGTTAGGTATTATGGTGCAGACAAATCTATCGTGTTTTCGACTTTAGTGTGAAATACAGCGCATAGCCAACCTGGAAAAAATGCGCTCTGTAAATACAGATATAAGCTTGTTTGCTCGCTAATTACTTTGTGTCCGATAAAGATATCTCGACGTCATCTACTGTATTTAGTTTATATTCGAACAACCCACGCCGTTAATAGTAGTGCAACGTACGTAAGCGCGTGCTTTATTGCTCTTTGTCCGTATAGGATTGGTACAACTGGAAAAGGCATTGGCCCCTGCTACTCGGATAAACACAGACGGAGAGGCCTGAGAATTGGAGACTTGGTTTACGACTTCAATAACTTCAAGAACAAGTAAGGCAGACCATATTGGCGAATAGGTGTGGTCCAAATAGTGAACCAGGGATCATTTTAGTGAGTAGCTAATGGCAGCAGCATTTATTGCCACAGAATCTCGCTACGCTAGAATGTAGGCCTACTCTGAACTTTTAGGGTACGTAATTTGTATATTTTCTGCGCATTGCTAGGTACTCAAGAATAATGCGGCATTACAAGGAAGAATACTCTGGTTTAGCCGATTTTGACGAGGCAGCAGAATTGGAAAAGCTACAGGTATGGCAGTGAGCAAGGCAACAACTACAGTATAAAAAACGAGAATTTTTGTGGTCTTTTGCCTTTAGCTGGAGGTTCATTATCGAGCTAAGCCAGCGAATTTTCATTCACTTTTGCTTTTGCTTTTCCCATTTTTACGGTACAGACACAGTGCACAGCTTACGATATTCGCCTTGCTCCATAAGAGCAGAGTTGTCGTTTCGACCTCCTCGCCGAAGTTGAGCTGTATGTAGTTATCACACACACACACACACACACACACGCAAAGCACGCCGAAGCAATTTTTTTACGCAAAGTACGCCGAATTTTGAGCTGTAGTGTAATAACTACAGCTCAAATTATCGGCGGGGAGGTCGAAACGACAACTGCTCTTATGGAGCAAGGCGAATACTGTTCTACTGACCAAGCGTTGGAATGATTGTTTTTTTCAGGGTTTATCAGAGCGACTGCGCTCATTGAATCTCGTTCGTGACACCGTCTACTTTCTGGAAGAGAGACTCCGCGCTGGCGATCGATTACTGGTGGAGGGAGCAAACGGTGCACTGTTGGACGTAGATCACGGTACGTATGGAGGAAGCTGTACCGCTAAGGAACGCCTACCCTCAAGCTACCAGAAGAGTCGTACATCCCGGGTCGGTGTGGACAGCTTGACGAAAACCAAAGGGTATCTATTATGCGCCGCGTAGCGCATAGACAAACACCCTTTGGTTTTTCGTTAAGCTATCCACACCGACCCGGGGTGTACTACTTTTCTGGCACTCTATCCTTATTTTATTGCTTATGGGTGTTGTACGACCGTGTGATGCTATTTTTTTAGGTTCCTACCCGTACGTGACTAGTTCTCACTCAACTGTGGGTGGCGTTGTGACGGGGCTGGGACTGGGACCTCATAAAATAGGCGAGATTATCGGAGTGACCAAGGCGTATTTGACCCGAGTGGGAGAGGGACCCTTTCCTACGGAGCAGGACAACGTGAGAAGAATATTTCACGAGTTGCGGTAAGCTCTAGTACTGGTCACGAGGTGACCCCTCTGAATAACCGTGACTTTCAGTGCAACATTTGATCGGCGTCGGCGGCGCGGTCGACTTCATTTTATTCTCTCCGCTCGCTTTCTTTTTCTTCCCAGCTGCCTAAACGACGTCGACCGCGCCGCCAACGCCGATCAAATGTTGCACTGAAAGTCACGGTTATTCAGAGCCGGGTCCACTCGCAACCCACTACACTCGCATTAGTGCAACTCGTGAATAGCGGGCCAAAGTGCCCTGTGCTGTAGTGAGTTGTGCTTACGCCCCCCCCCCCCCCCCCCCCCCACGTGTCAGAAGGCTGATTCCACCCCAAATGAACTAGGTGTTGGAGGACTTCACCACCTCCGATTTAGTTCATATTTGGCACACTAGTAGTAGTATATGATATGATGTCTCACCCAAAATTTTAGCTCCATATTCCCTGTGGTTCCAGAACTATGACCCCTCAAAGGTCAGGGTTCGGAGCGGATTCGGCCGTGACGGGGTTCTGTTTCAGCTCCACTATCTCAGCTTCTAGAGAGAGAAATGGTAGCTTGTGACATACCATTCAAAAGCCCTTGAGCTGATCTTTCATCCTAGCCTGTCAGATTAGCCACTGGTTGAGCCACAACTGAGCTACGCGTGTTTTAAAGTTTCTTTCGCGATTTTCTCAAAAACCCATCTCTCAATTTCGTTTTAAAGTTGATTTTTGGAAAGAGCGCACCTCATTTACCCTATATGCATAATTTTTTGTTTGTGTATTTGACTTTTAAGGCACAAAAATGGCAAAAAGAAACCCCCAACCCTTCGCGCGGCCGTACAAAACAACCTTTATTCTACGTGTTATGTACACATAATCTTCCTGGCTATATTTTAGCAACTTATTGCTCTCTTACCTGAAGAACAAATGTGCTGTACTCTTCTGCTAATTAGTACTGTCTGTGTAATGTTGACTTCCCTCTCTTTTATCCTCTCAATTGCCATTGGTTGCTTGCGTGTGTCTATTGCTGACAATGAAGAAGAAGATAAGAAGTGTAAATTCACCAGATAATGAATAGTGTTTCATTTTTCAGATGGCTAGCTCCTGGCTCTCTCAGCTACACCAGAAGTACTGTGTAGACCCATTCTCTGCACATAAAGCAAAGGTTCAAAATAGCCTTCGGGATGTGACAGAGGGTCTTGCGCACAAGTACTCCAAGTATGGGCTGATTGAGGATCACAAAGTATGCGCACCAATTGCATCAAACGATTGGAGTCGGCAAAGACCCTCTGTCACATCCTGAAGGCTCTTTTGAACCTTTGCTTTATGTGCAGAGAATGGGTATAAAAACAGTACTTCTGGTGTAGCTGAGATAGCCTGTAGCTAGCCATCTGAAAAATGAAACAAACTATTCATTATCCGGTGAATTTACACTTCTTATCTTCTTCTTCATTGTCAGCAATAGACACACGCAAGCAACCAATGGCAATTGAGAGGATAAAAGAGAGGGAAGTCAACATTACACAGACAGTACTAATTAGCAGAAGAGTACAGCACATTTGTTCTTCAGGTAAGAGAGCAATAAGTTGCTAAAATATAGCCAGGAAGATTATGTGTACAGAACACGTGAGAATAAAGGTTGTTTTGTATGGCCGCGCGAAGGGTTGGGGGTTTCTTTTTGCTATTTTTGTGCCTTAAAAGTCAAATACACAAACAAAAAATTATGCATATAGGGTAAATGAGGTGCGCTCTTTCCAAAAATCAACTTTAAAACGAAATTGAGAGATGGGTTTTTGAGAAAATCGCGAAAGAAACTTTAAAACAAGCGTAGCTCAGTTGTGGCTCAACGAGTGGCTAATCTGACAGGCTAGGATGAAAGATCAGCTCAAGGGCTTTTGAATGGTATGTCACAAGCTACCATTTCTCTCTCTAGAAGCTGAGATAGTGGAGCTGAAACAGAACCCCGTCATGGCCGAATCCGCTCCGAACCCTGACCTTTGAGGGGTCATAGTTCTGGAACCACAGGGAATATGGAGCTAAAATTTTGGGTGTGACATCATATCATATACTACTACTAGTGTGCCAAATATGAACTAAATCGGAGGTGGTGAAGTCCAACACCTAGTTCATTTGGGGTGGAATCAGCCAGAATAGGAAAACGGCGTCGGCGAATAAACCAGGGCTCCGAAACATCAAAGTCACGAGTTCACCCATGCTGCTTCCACAAAGAGAACGGAAATAATTCATCGTTTCTTCTACTGACAAACACAACTCGTGAATAGTGGTCAATGCACTGACAAAAGCATGCTCAGATTCTTGAAATTGCGCAGACTTGAAATGGAATAGGGAACTGTGGGGTATACCCGGCCATGGCATAAACCCGGCCACCTTTTCTCCTTTGAACTTGCTGTTTGAGTAACTGGTGAGCCAAATAGCTCCTTTAAAAGAGGAGGTTCAAGGAATCGATTGAAATAATATGTGTCTCAAGCGGTCCATTGGATACTGATGTATGCACCTCTGTAACTTTTATTGGTGGCCGGATTTTCCATGGCCGGGTTTACCCCCCTAGTACCACCCTCTATGGAGATTTCCTTTCCGCTCCTGCTACTCTGATGCTTTCTTGTAGGAAGTGGGCAAGCGTTTGCGTGAGATTGGTCACGAGTATGGAGTGACCACTGGTCGCCCTAGACGCTGCGGATGGTTGGACCTTGTCCAGCTGCGGTATTCAACCATTATCAATGGATTTAGCGCGTAAGCAACGCCGAAGCTCTCTTATGCTTTACTGTGTTGTTTGTATCTTCTTGTTGGATGTTAGAAGCATGTTCTTGTTGTTAGAAGTAGGGTACTGTGGGGTAAACGCGGCCATGGGGTAAAACCGGCCATCTCCTTTGAACTTCCTGTTTCAACTATAGTCTGGCCAATAGCAGTTGGCACTTGGACTCAAGGCGAGTTGCGTAGTTTGCATGTACTTCTGCTAAATAGGAGTACACGAAGCGTGGACAGAAATCCGCATTTGTAAGTCTATTTTACGCAACGCGCCTTGAGTCCAAGTATTGGCCAGACTATAATGATGAACAAATAGCTCTTTTGAAAGAGGAGAGTTCAAGGAATCGATGATATAATACTTGTCTAAATCGGTGCATTGGTTGCTGAGATATGCGGCCCTGGAAGTTAGGTGGCCGGATTTTCTCAAGGCCGGGTGGTTTACCCCATAGTACCCTACCTATGTACATACAGGTACTTTTTCAGCTTAGCCATGACGAAACTGGATGTGCTGGATGAATTTTCGACGATTCAAGTGTGCACTGCATATCGAGTCGCTGACAAGCTCACAAAAGAAGTGCCAGGTTAGAGGAAAATATACATACTAGGTAGGGTACCACAGGGTAAACCCGGCCGTTGACGTATAAAGAACTGCCAGGTGGCCAGGTTTACCCCCTACTTCTGCATGAATTGAATTGTTGCGCCACAGCGTTGTAAAATGGACTAATATTTCATAGGCTATGAAAAAGCTCATTTGAGCTTTATCGCCGTGTAATAACGCTTTTGAGTTTTGTCACCATGTTGTGAGCGGATATTTCAAGGACCAAAAAAGCAAAAACTATGTACCGTAGACTTCTCAAAGTTTTATAAGGGGAGGGGACTTCTTGACGTCTGAGGCCTCGGCCTCGTTGCAGACACTATCTCCTCTCCTACTGTTAGGAGCTTGATCCATTGCTGATGCAGTGGAACAGGCTCCAGCCACTTAGGTAAGAAACACCACTGGGATGTAAGAGGGCCAATTGGCCCCAAACAGTGGAGTTTCATGGCATTAGGGCAAAGTGATTTGATATTTTGAGGCCTGGCGTACTGATGTTGATGGGGGCACTGCTGGGTAGCCCGTCAAGTGCGGATGCTTCAGTAGTGCTCCCGGATGCATCATTGCGTCGGGCGTACGTACAGTATATTATGTATTTGATTTTTGTTTTGTTTTGCAATATCTTGTGGCTACAGTAAATTTATTTCATCATCATCATCACCACCATGGAAGTGCCACCATTTTCATTTCACCAATTTCAATAATCTTCTACTTTCTGTTGCCTTTATGAAACCTACAGTATCGTTATGGCGTGTTGGGTCGGATGTGTTATTGGTTTGGTACTACTGTCTGTCTATTGTTGCAGGTTGTACGTCAAAGTGGGGTGAGTTGAGCCCGGAATACGTGAGTCTTCCCGGTTGGCAGTGTAGTACGAAACAGGCGCGAAGCATTGCCGACCTTCCGCAAAGTGCCAGAGACTACGTTGCCTTCGTTGAGAATTACGTCGGGGTCAAAGGTACGTTTTCGTACAAACAGTGCCGTATGCTAGCGGGTGCATAGCCCCTATGCACAGCCCCATGCATATTCATAGCCTCATATTGGCGAAATAAAAAATGCCCTATGTAGGTATTGTCGCCCTGATGCATAGCCCCATATGTACTGTAGGGTTCGTAGTTCGAAGTACTGCTCAGCTTCCAACGTTCCAACTAAGGACAGCCAACTAAGCCCTGTTGTACTAAACCACGCCTGTTTGTTTGCAGGCATACACCTGAAAAGAAAAAGAAAAGGAAAAGAAGAAAACGAATGACAGAGCCAGTAAACCTTTTACTACTCGTTGTGATGAAGGTTTACTTGCTCTATCATTCGTTTTCTTCTTTTCCTTTCTTTTTATTTTCAGGTGTATGCCTGAAAAACACGCGTGGTTTGAGTACAACAGGCTTAGCTGGCTGTCTTTAGTTGAAACGTGGGAAGCTAGGTGTAGGGTCCGTTCGTAGCCCCATATGTACTATAGGGTTCGTAGTACTGTAGTTCGATCAACCTTATGCAATGAGTGGCCTTGTTTGTTTCAATCAGGTACATCCGGTGTTGGTACCAAACGAGAGAAGATTTGGATTATCAATCACTCATTGACTACAGTACTCCTGACTCCCTCCATGGAAAATTATTACCCGCTAAAATCAAGCACGGACAGTGAAGGTAGAGTAGAAAGAAAGTGAAAAGGAGTTAAAGAGGGCCTCGCACAAAAAAAGTTGTTGTCGCGAAATAAAAAAATAAATAGTCCGAATATATGCAATTTTTAATGGCAAATTTAGAAATAAAAAGAAAATTTAATCTCTTAACAGTCGGTTTTTACACGCATTTCAAGGTTTTGAAGGCCCCTTAGACCTTAAAAACGCCCGATACTTAACTTCTTAACCCCACTATCAGATTCCCCATTAAATTTGCTACAAAACCATCTTTCTTTTTCCCGAGAGGTGGACCATGTGTACATCACAGTAGTCCAAAACCAACCACAGGTATGCCCTTTTGGCTACTGTTCCAGAACATCAGCTTATACTGATTGTATGAGAAAAATTGTATGTACTGATTATACTGATTGTATGAGAAAAGATTGTACTGATTGTATACTGATTGTATTATACTGATTGTATGAGCTTATACTGATTGTATGTATCAGCTTATACTGGGATTGTAGTTTTTGTCTATTTTTTGTTTATTTTGGTAGGTTTGTTGTGGTTTTTTGGTTTTTTTGGGTTTGTGGTTTTTGGGAGGTTTGTTTTTTTTCTAGTACTGATTGTACTTATACTGATTGTACTGATTGTATCAGCTGGGCTTGCAGTCAGTTTTTTTGCCACATGACATATAGTGACCCATCTCTGATGAAGAACACAGGAATGGTTTTGTAGCAAATTTAATGGGGAATCTGATAGTGGGGTTAAGAAGTTACATATCGGACGTTTTTAAGGTCTAAGGGGCCTCCAAACCCTTCAAATGCGTGTAAAAACCGACTGTTAAGGAATTTTTAAAATTTTCTTTTTATTTTTAAATTTGTCATTAAAAACTGCATATATTCGGACTATTTATTTTTTATTTCGCGACAACAACTCTTTTTGTGCCAGCCCAAACAACCATACTTCTTTTTCCCTAGAGGTGGACCACGTGTACATCAAAGTAGTCCAAAACCAACCACAGGTTTGCCCTTTTAGCTACTATTCCAGAACATCAGTTTATACTGATTGTATGAGAAAAAGCTGGACTTGCATAGTCATTTTTTGCACATGACATATAGTGACCCATCTCTGAAAGAACACAGGAAAGTTATAGCAATAAAATATTCCGTCGGGGTAGGATTACAGTAGTTTTTAAGGCCTTAAGGGGCCTCTTCAATCTTCTTAAATGCGTGTAAAAACCAATATTTTCGTGAATTTTTAAAATTTTCTTTATGTCTTTAAATTTGCTCATTATATACTGCATATATTCAACTATTATTTTTTATTTCCCAGCGCCAGCAGCTTTTTTGTCAAGGCCTGGATCAACTCTTTTCTGTAGCCAATGTGGAATTTTTCTTTCATGCTGGTCTCCTTTGTCGAGGGTTGGGTGGATTCTATACAAAATGCCTTAAAGAGGGCCTCGCACAAAAAAGTTGTTGTCGCGAAATAAAAAATAAATAGTCCGAATATATGCAATTTTTAATGACAAATTTTAAAATAAAAAGAAAATTTTAAAAATTCCTTAACAGTCGGTTTTTACACGCATTTGAAGGGTTTGGAGGCCCCTTAAACCTTAAAAACGTCCGATATGTAACTTCTTAACCCCACTATCAGATTCCCCATTAAATTTGCTACAAAACCATTCCTGTGTTCTTCATCAGAGATGGGTCACTATATGTCATTTGGCAAAAAAACTGACTGCAAGTCCAGCTTTTTCTCATACAATCAGCAAAAATATATAATTCCTGTATTGGGAAGAATGGGCCACGTAGTGAAAAGAAACGAGGAGGCATTGGCCCGTTTTCGCCCCTTTATAATGGGTTTTTCAAATACCCCCCTATTTTTATTTTCCCCTATATAATGGGTTTTACGAAACCTTTATAATGGGGATTTACGAAACCTATTTTTACTTTCCCCATTATAATGGGTTTTACGAAACCTTTATAATGGGGATTTACGAAACCTATTCTTACTTTCAATGGGGATTTTACGAAACCTATTTTTACTTTCCCCATCATAATGGGTTTTTACGAAACCTAAAAATAGGGGATCCCTTATATAAAGGTTTCAGTACAATCCCCATTATAAGGTACATTCGTAAAACCCATTATAAGGTGAAAGTAAAAATAGGTTTCGTAAATCCCCATTATAAAGGGGCGAAAACGGGCCAATGCCTCCTCGTTTCTTTTCACTACGTGGCCCATTCTTCCCAATACAGGAATTATATATTTTTGCAATCAGTATAAGCTGATGTTCTGGAACAGTAGCCAAAAGGGCAAACCTGTGGTTGCTTTTGGACTGCTTTGATGTATTCGTGGTCCACCTCTAGGGAAAAAGAAGTATGGTTTCATAGCAAATTTAATGGGGAATCTGATAGTGGGGTTAAGAAGTTAAGTATCGGGCGTTTTTAAGGTCTAAGGGGCCTCCAAAACCTTCAAGTGCGTGTAAAAATCGACTGTTAAGGAATTTTTAAAATTTTCTTTTTATTTTTAGATTTGTCATTAAAAATTGCATATATTCGGACTATCTATTTTTTTATTTCGCGACAACAACTTTTTTTGTGCGAGGCCCTCTTTAACTCCGTTCACTTTCTTTCTACTCTACCTTCACTGTCCGTGCTTGATTTTAGCGGTGAGTAATTTTCCATGGAGTCAGGAGTACTGTAGTCAATGATGATTGATAATCAAATCTTCTCGTTTCGTACCAACACCGATGTACCTGACTGAAACAAACAAGGCCACTCATTGCATAAGGTTGATCGAACTACAGTACTACGAACCCTACAGTACATATGGGGCTACGAACGGACCCTACACTCAGCTTCCCACGTTTCAACTAAGGACAGCCAACTAAGCCCTGTTGTACTAAACCACGCGTGTTTTTTTCAGGCATACACCTGAAAATAAAAAGAAAAGGAAAAGAAGAAAACGAATGATAGAGCAAGTAAACCTTCATCACAACGAGTAGTAAAAGGTTTACTGGCTCTGTCATTCGTTTTCTTGTTTTCCTTTTTTCTTTTTCTTTTCAGGTGTATGCCTGCAAACAAACAGGCGTGGTTTAGTACAACAGGGCTTAGTTGGCTGTCCTTAGTTGGAACGTGGGAAGCTGAGCAGTACTTCGAACTACGAACCCTACAGTACATATGGGGCTATGCATTAGGGCGACAATACCTACATAGGGCATTTTTTATTTCGCCAATATGAGGCTATGAATATGCATGGGGCTGTGCATAGGGGCTATGCACCAGTAAATACGGCACTGTTTGTACGAAAACGTACCTTTGACCCCGACGTAATTCTCAACGAAGGCAACGTAGTCTCTGGCACTTTGCGGAAGGTCGGCAATGCTTCGCGCCTGTTTCGTACTACACTGCCAACCGGGGAAGACTCACGTATTCCGGGCTCAACTCACCCCACTTTGACGTACAACCTGCAACAATAGACAGACAGTAGTACCAAACCAATAACACATCCGACCCAACACGCCATAACGATACTGTAGGTTTCATAAAGGCAACAGAAAGTAGAAGATTATTGAAATTGGTGAAATGAAAATGGTGGCACTTCCATGGTGGTGATGATGATGATGAAATAAATTTACTGTAGCCACAAGATATTGCAAAACAAAACAAAAATCAAATACATAATATACTGTACGTACGCCCGACGCAATGATGCATCCGGGACCACTACTGAAGCATCCCGCACTTGACGGGCGACCCAGCAGTGCCCCCATCAACATCAGTACGCCAGGCCTCAAAATATCAAATCACTTTGCCCTAATGCCATGAAACTCCACTGTTTGGGGCCAATTGGCCCTCTTACATCCCAGTGGTGTTTCTTACCTAAGTGGCTGGAGCCTGTTCCACTGCATCAGCAATGGATCAAGCTCCTAACAGTAGGAGAGGAGATAGTGTCTGCAACGAGGCCGAGGCCTCAGACGTCAAGAAGTCCCCTCCCCTTATAAAACTTTGAGAAGTCTACGGTACATAGTTTTTGCTTTTTTGGTCCTTGAAATATCCGCTCACAACATGGTGACAAAACTCAAAAGCGTTATTACACGGCGATAAAGCTCAAATGAGCTTTTTCATAGCCTATGAAATATTAGTCCATTTTACAACGCTGTGGCGCAACAATTCAATTCATGCAGAAGTAGGGGGTAAACCTGGCCACTGGCAGTTCTTTATACGTCAACGGCCGGGTTTACCCTGTGGTACTCCTACCTAGTATGTATATTTTTCCTCTAACCTGGCACTTCTTTTGTGAGCTTGTCAGCGACTCGATATGCAGTGCACACTTGAATCGTCGAAAATTCATCCAGCACATCCAGTTTCGTCATGGCTAAGCTGAAAAAGTACCTGTATGTACATAGGTAGGGTACTATGGGGTAAACCACCCGGCCTTGAGAAAAATCCGGCCACCTAACTTCCAGGGCCGCATATCTCAGCAACCAATGCACCGATTTAGACAAGTATTATATCATCGATTCCTTGAACTCTCCTCTTTCAAAAGAGCTATTTGTTCATCATTATAGTCTGGCCAATACTTGGACTCAAGGCGCGTTGCGTAAAATAGACTTACAAATGCGGATTTCTGTCCACGCTTCGTGTACTCCTATTTAGCAGAAGTACATGCAAACTACGCAACTCGCCTTGAGTCCAAGTGCCAACTGCTATTGGCCAGACTATAGTTGAAACAGGAAGTTCAAAGGAGATGGCCGGTTTTACCCCATGGCCGCGTTTACCCCACAGTACCCTACTTCTAACAACAAGAACATGCTTCTAACATCCAACAAGAAGATACAAACAACACAGTAAAGCATAAGAGAGCTTCGGCGTTGCTTACGCGCTAAATCCATTGATAATGGTTGAATACCGCAGCTGGACAAGGTCCAACCATCCGCAGCGTCTAGGGCGACCAGTGGTCACTCCATACTCGTGACCAATCTCACGCAAACGCTTGCCCACTTCCTACAAGAAAGCATCAGAGTAGCAGGAGCGGAAAGGAAATCTCCATAGAGGGTGGTACTAGGGGGTAAACGCGGCCATGGAAAATCCGGCCACCAATAAAATTTACAGAGGTGCATACATCAGTATCCAATGGACCGCTTGAGACACATATTATTTCAATCGATTCCTTGAACCTCCTCTTTTAAAGGAGCTATTTGGCTCACCAGTTACTCAAACAGCAAGTTCAAAGGAGCATAGGTGGCCGGGTTTATGCCATGGCCGGGTTTACCCCACAGTTCCCTATTCCATTTCAAGTCTGCGCAATTTCAAGAATCTGAGCATGCTTTTGTCAGTGCATTGACCACTATTCACGAGTTGTGTTTGTCAGTAGAAGAAACGATGAATTATTTCCGTTCTCTTTGTGGAAGCAGCATGGGTGAACTCGTGACTTTGATGTTTCGGAGCCCTGGTTTATTCGCCGACGCCGTTTTCCTATTCTGGCTGATTCCACCCCAAATGAACTAGGTGTTGGACTTCACCACCTCCGATTTAGTTCATATTTGGCACACTAGTAGTAGTATATGATATGATGTCACACCCAAAATTTTAGCTCCATATTCCCTGTGGTTCCAGAACTATGACCCCTCAAAGGTCAGGGTTCGGAGCGGATTCGGCCATGACGGGGTTCTGTTTCAGCTCCACTATCTCAGCTTCTAGAGAGAGAAATGGTAGCTTGTGACATACCATTCAAAAGCCCTTGAGCTGATCTTTCATCCTAGCCTGTCAGATTAGCCACTGGTTGAGCCACAACTGAGCTACGCGTGTTTTAAAGTTTCTTTCGCGATTTTCTCAAAAACCCATCTCTCAATTTCGTTTTAAAGTTGATTTTTGGAAAGAGCGCACCTCATTTACCCTATATGCATAATTTTTTGTTTGTGTATTTGACTTTTAAGGCACAAAAATAGCAAAAAGAAACCCCCAACCCTTCGCGCGGCCATAAAAAACAACCTTTTTATTCTCACGTGTTCTATAGTTCACTTCAGTGCAGAGCGGGCCCTCTATCGATGACTCCGCGCAAACTTAGTAGCGCCTTTCTATCTTAGTCGGTCATTTTTCAATAGCACAAACTACGTCATATTTTTTATTTAGAAACGAGCACAAAACTGCTCTATCGCCTTTAGCTTTTAATTACCTCTCCTCTACGACTCTACATGCGGACGACAATTCGGATCTGGGAAAGATCGGCGACGAACAGTTTAGTAGCAGCGTAGTAGCGAGATATTCAAGGGGGACAACGGCCGAGAGGATCAATTTTCGCCGAGTTTTTCATCATGAAAAGGTCAAACTGAAAAGTGTACACATAATCTTCCTGGCTATATTTTAGCAACTTATTGCTCTTTATCTACCTGAAGAACAAATGTGCTGTACTCTTCTGCTAATTAGTACTGTCTGTGTAATGTTGACTTCCCTCTCTTTTATCCTCTCAATTGCCATTGGTTGCTTGCGTGTGTCTATTGCTGACAATGAAGAAGAAGATAAGAAGTGTAAATTCACCGGATAATGAATAGTTTGTTTCATTTTTCAGATGGCTAGCTACAGGCTATCTCAGCTACACCAGAAGTACTGTTTTTATACCCATTCTCTGCACATAAAGCAAAGGTTCAAAAGAGCCTTCAGGATGTGACAGAGGGTCTTTGCCGACTCCAATCGTTTGATGAAATTGGTGCGCATACTTTGTGATCCTCAATCAGCCCATACTTGGAGTACTTGTGCGCAAGACCCTCTGTCATCGAAGGCGATTTTGAACCTTTGTTTTATGTCGGAGAATGGGACTACACAGTATTTCTGGTGTAGGTGAGAGAGCCAGGAGCTAGCCATCTGAAAAATGAAACACTATTCATTATCTGTAAACTACACTTCTTACCTTCTTCTTCATTGTCAGCAATAGACAGCATCGCACAAGCAACCAATGGCAATATGAGAGCAAAGTAGAGGGAAGTCAACATTACACAGACAGTACTAATTAGCAGAAAAGAGTACAGCACATTTGTTGTTCTTCAGGGTAAGAGACAATAAGTTGCTAAAATATAGCCAGGAAGATTATGAGTACAGAACATGTGAGAATAAAAAGGTTGTTTTGTATGGCACAGCGAAGGGTTGGGGTTTTCTTTTTGCCTTTTTGTGCCTTAAAAGTCAAATACACAAACAAAAAATTATGCATATAGGGAAAATGAGGTGCGCTCTTTCCAAAAATCAACTTTAAAACAAAATTGAAAAAAAGAGATAGGGTTTTTGAGAAAAATCGCCAAAAAGAAGTTTTAAAACACGCGTAGCTCAGTTGTGGCTCAACGAGTGGCTGATCTGACAGGCTGAGCCATGATAGATCAGCTCAAGGGCTTTTGAATGGTATGTCACAAGCTACCAATTCTCTCTCTAGAAGCTGAGATAGTGGAGCTGAAACAGAAACCCATCATGGCCGAATCCACGCTCCCGAACCCTGACCTTTG
This sequence comes from Epsilonema sp. ZAB3_2, assembly GCA_030247985.1. Taxonomy (NCBI): domain Eukaryota; kingdom Metazoa; phylum Nematoda; class Chromadorea; order Desmodorida; family Epsilonematidae; genus Epsilonema; species Epsilonema sp. ZAB3_2. The sequence goes on from JASAMW010007740.1 coordinate 18,955, forward strand.
AGGGGTCATAGTTCTGGAACCAGAGGATATGGAGCTAAAATTTTGGGTCTGACATCATATCATATACTACTACTAGTGTGCCAAATATGAACTAAATCGGAGGTGGTGAAGTCCAACACCTAGTTCATTTGGGGTGAAATCAGCCTTCTGACACGTGGGGGGGGGGGGGGGGGGGCGTGAGCACAACTCACTACAGCACAGGGCACCTTTGGCCCGTTATTGCCACGAGTTGCACTAATGCGAGAGTAAGTAGGTTGCCAATTAACCCGGCTCTGAATAACCATAACTTTAAGTGCAACATTTGATCAGCAGTTGGCAGCACGGTCGACGTCGTTTAGGCAGCTGGGAAGAAAAAAAAGAAAGCGAGCGGGAGAATCAAAATGAAGTCGACCGCGCCGCCGACGCCGATCAAATGTTGCGTACTGAAAGTCACGGTTATTCAGAGGGGGTCACCTCGTGAGCCAGGGTGCTGAGAGCTTACCGCAACTCGTGAAATATTCTTCTCACGTTGTGCGCTGCTCCGTAGGAAAGGGACCTCTCTCCCACTCTCGGGTCAAATACGCCTTGAGCACTCCAATAATCTCGCCTATTTTATGAGGTCCCAGTCCCAGCCCCGTCACAACGCCACCCACAGTTGAGTGAGAACTAGTCACGTACGGGTTAAAGAATACTAAAAAAATAGCATCACACGGTAGTACAACACCCATAAGCAATAAAATAAGGATAGCGTGCCAGAAAAGTAGTACACCCCCGGGTCGGTGTGGATAGCTTAACGAAAAACCAAAGGGTGTTTGTCTATGCGCTACGCGGCGCATAATAGATACCCCTTCGTTTTCGTCAAGCTGTCCACCCCGACCCCGATGTACGGCTCTTCTGGTAGCTTGAGGGTAGGCGTTCCTTAGCGGTACAGCTTCCTCCATACGTACCGTGATCTACGTCCAACAGTGCACCGTTTGCTCCCTCCACCAGTGATCGATCGCCAGCGCGGAGTCTCTCTTCCAGAAAGTAGACGGTGTCACGAACGAGATTCAATGAGCGCAGTCGCTCTGATAAACCCTGAAAAAAAACAATCATTCCAACGCTTGGTCAGTAGAACAGTATTCGCCTTGCTCCATAAGAGCAGTTGTCGTTTCGACCTCCCCGCCGATAATACGAGCTGTAGTTATTACACTACAGCTCAAAATTAAGCATTCTACGTAAAAAAATTGCTTCCGCGTGCTTTGCGTGTGTGTGTGTGTGTGTGTGTGATAACTACATACAGCTCAACTTCGGCGAGGAAACGACAACTCTGCTCTTATGGAGCAAGGCGAATATCGTAAGCTGTGCACTGTGTCTGTACCGTAAAAATGGGAAAAGCAAAAGCAAAAGTGAATGAAAATTCGCTGGCTTAGCTCGATAATGAACCTCCAGCTAAAGGCAAAAGACCACAAAAATTCTCGTTTTTTATACTGTCCATTTGTTGCCCTGCTCACTTGCCATACCTGTAAGCTTTTCCAATTCTGCTGCCTCGTCAAAATCGGCTAAACCAGAGTATTCTTCCTTGCTAATGCCGCATTATTCTTGAGTACCTAGAAAATTCGCAGAAAATATTATTTACAAATTACGTACCCTAAAAGTTCAGAGTAGGCCTACATTCTAGCGTAGCGAGATTCTGTGGCAATAAATGCTGCTGCCATTAGCTATTCACTAAAATGATCCCTGGTTCACTATTTCAAACCACACCTTATTCGCCAATATGGTCTGCCTTACTTGTTCTTGAAGTTATTGAAGTCGTAAACCAAGTCTCCAATTCTCAGGCCTCTCCGTCTGTGTTTATCCCAGTCAGCAGGGGCCAATGCCTTTTCCAGTTGTACCAATCCTATACGGACAAAGAGCAATAAAGCACGCGCTTACATACATTGCACTACTATTAACGGCGTGGGTTGTTCGAATATAAACTAAATACAGTAGATGACGTAAGGATATCTTTATCGGACACAAAGTAATTAGCGAGCAAACAAGCTTATATCTGTATTTACAGAGCGCATTTTTTCCAGGTTGGCTATGCGCTGTATTTCACACTAAAGTCGAAAACACGATAGATTTGTCTGCACCATAATACCTAACCTATCTATCTATTACCTGCCTACGCTTCCGTCAATTCTTCCGTCAATGTTGTCAGCAATAAGCAGAACTGTCATCAATTTGCTGTCACTTTGTTGACGACAAATAGGCCTGGGAATCTTTACATTATTTCCACAACAAAAAGTGGCATTCCCGTCTATTCGTTGTCAACAAAGGGGTATAGTCTGCCAATAGCAGTTGGCACCTGAACTCAAGGCG
>JASAMW010007741.1:0-19816 GCA_030247985.1 Epsilonema sp. ZAB3_2
ATTGAACAACCTACGTAGGCCTACTGGATGTATTGTATATGATAGTGCGGGGCAATTTGGGCCGGCTGGGGTGATCTGGAAAGCTAGGTCATGTACTTTACAAATGTATGACACCCAAATAGCAGAGCAAGTAAGACGTCAGCACACAACAATAATTGCAATGCTCGCCCTTGAAAATGGGGCAGCAGTATTTTCTGACGTCTTGCTCGCAACGTCACGACTGAACCTGTCAGTAGCGCGCTACACACGTGGTGAGTAAACTCACGGGAAATTCCCCATAAGTATGTGATGAAGCATAGAGAGGCCGGTGACTTCACCGTGAGTTTGAAACTCACCACGTGTGAACACGTGAGAAAAATTTTGCGCGTGGGAGCAAGTGAGAATCTATGCACGAAAAATAAAACTCGAAGTTCAAACCCGCCGTGAATTCACCCGGAGTTTCAAACTCACCACGTGACGTGTGTAGCGCACTATTGACCCAACACGATGACGCCTTCAACAAGGAAAATTTGCTGCGGCGTAGCAAAAACAGCAGGTCAAGGGCCGTAACTGGGCGCGCAATCCGAACGAGCGGTTCCCGGGCCCGCCACAACTCAGAATGCACATGGTAACCCAATCACATCGGACCGCCGTATCAGATAGACGCTTGTTTGATAGGCTGTGGGGACGAACCCCACTGAGCACATTTAGCACACTCGAATAAATAGGAGGGATGGGTTTTGAAACATCAGTTTTCTAAGTTGTGTCACGTGGTGAGTAAACTCACGGGAAATTCCCCATACGTATGTGATGAAGCATAGGGAGGCCGGTGAGTTCACCGGGAGTTTGAAACTGAAAGTGAGAATGCTCTACACGAAAAACAAAACTCGAAGTTCAAATTCACCGTGAATTCACCCTGAGTTTATTCACCACTTGTGTAGCCCACTAGTCTGTCTGTGTGAACAACGAAGCCAATTTTCTCTCTACCCAACTGAAAATACAGTACGTTGAGGTGACCCAAGTTACCCTCGCAGTTATCAAATCATACAATCGTTTCTGTCGTTTTGCTCGCTACGTCATGTCTGAACCTGTCAGTTTGATACGACGAAACCAATAGGTAGAGGTGGCCCAAGTTACACCCGGCTCAGAGTGTCTTGTAGTACGTAGTAGTGTAGTATGTATGTACTTATGTACTATTTACTATGTGCTACATTCTGTTGCGAGTACAGTTGGTTTCGGCTCGGTCCTACTAGTAGGGCTATCCGAATAAAGTGCGATGCGATGCGATTACCCCTCAGCTATCATATCATACTACGAAAAATATATAATTGGGGTTAGGGGAAGAATGGAGCACACAGTGTAAACGAAACAGGGCATCCCTGACTCATATTCGGTCCTTTTTATTGGTTTCGTAAAAAACCTTTATATAGGTTTCCTTAGTAAAGGATATCCTTTATAAATGTTTCGTAAAAACCTTTATAAAGGTTTCGTAAAAACCTTTGTAAAGGATATCCTTTTCAAATGTTTTTTCAGAAAACCATAAAAAGGACCGAATATAAGTCAGGGATGCCCTGGTTCGGTTACACTGTGTGCTCCATTCTTCCCCTAAGCCCAATTATATATTTTTGATACTACCCTGCTTTCTTCGCACCTGAATTTCGAATCCGCGACTCGCCGCCGCCTGAATGAGCGGGCGGTAGGAGGCGGGAGCGGGCACGGGGTGGCGTCGAAGGACGGCGCAGTCCGGGTACTCACCCAAGATCCGCTCAGCCACCGTCGTGTTCGCCAACAGCATGAACTCCTAGAACAACACACAACAACACAGGGTACGGTGGGGTGAAACAGGGCAGCGAGAAGAGGACTGCACGTACTGTACATCCTTGGTGTTATGTAGAGCTACGTAGTAGGGTAGTGTGGGGAAAACCCGGTCACCTAAGCTCCTTTGAACTTGGTGTTATGTAGAGCTACGTAGTAGGGTAGTGTGGGGAAAACCGGGTCACCTAAGCTCCTTTGAACTTGGTGTTATGTAGAGCTACGTAGTAGGGTAGTGTGGGGAAAACCCGGTCACCTAAGCTCCTGTGAACTTGCTGTTTTTCAGTAAATGACGAACCAAATAGCTCATTTGAAAGAGAAATATGTGCATAAAATCGAAAAGCGCTACTACTGTACGTGTGCGCAGCACTATTTGCAACCTCATCCATTTCCCCTTTTGATCACGACAGCTCGCCGACCCTAGCTAGATACGTACAATACACCTACATTACCGTATTTTTGGGTGTATAGCCCCATGGGGGTATACAAAAATTGAGAGGTCCAATGGGGGGTTATACACCAGGGGGGATATACAGGGTGTCCAAACTAAATTTGCACAACTTTCAATTGACCATAACTCCCGTTTTAAGCGGCAGAGAAAGATGGGACCTAGCTCATCTGAAAGCCCAATTCAAGAGCTATATATGTCTGCCGTTTCGCTGTGACTCACCGTTTGCGAGTTAGAGCGATTCCCGCAAAACACCTCAAAAATAATTTTGGCCAAACTGAATGCACATCAATTTCGCTTTTTTGCTGCATTTTCTTGCTTCAGCCAGAGATAATCTTGCATAAATACGAGTATTGTTCATTGGTACCCTTTGATTGCCTCATATTGTTCTGTGGTGTTACCTTCTGGATGAATGTTTGCACTTTATTGTCCATTTTCACTCTCCATGCTGAAATGTCACACTGCAATGCCACCCTTTCGGTTAATTTTGAACATTTTGGTCAAAAAAGTTCTTCTGGGTGCAAAAATCCAATCTCCAATGGTGTGGTACATTGGGAGATATTGCTGGTCAATTATTTTCCTCTTTTACATTCGTGCTACACGTTTTAGCCCAGTTATCTATCAATTAGCTGTGCAGTCTAGAAAGTCGCCAACATCCAGTTTGGCCAAAATCATTTTTGAGGTGTTTTGCGGGAATCGCTCTAACTCGCGAACGGTGAGTCACAGCGAAACGGCAGACATACCACGTTATAGCTCTTGAATTGAGCTTTCAGATGAGCTAGGTCTCATCTTTCTCTGCCTCTTAATACGGGAGTTATGATCAGTTGAAAGTTGTGCAAATTTAGTTTGGACACCCTGTACAATGGGTGGGGATATACATAGAACAAAATTTATGTTTATGAGAGGTGTGTAGAGGCATGTTTTTGAGGTCAAAAGTACGTGTTTTAGGGCATAATCGCGGTCAAAACAGGGTTATTCTAGTACAAGACATGCTCAGCTAAGCCTACAGGCATAGCAGCATGGTGTAGGAGTAGCTATAGCTAGCAAAGGACCAGCTACATAGGTAGGTCAGGTACCTATTCAGTACATGGGGGGTTATACACCAGGGGGGATATACAAAGGATACAATTTATGTTTTGCCAATGGGGGGTTATACACTAGGGGGGATATACAATAGGGGGGGGGGGGGATATACACCCAAAAATACGGTACCTACCTCCACCATGCTATTCGTGTCCAGACTCCGTTTCTCCTGCACTTCGATCGGGTCGTGACTCTCCGAGTCCAGATTGAACCGGATTTCCAGACTCGCGAGACTCAGCGCGCCCTTCTTCCGCCGCTCACTCTTCAGTTTCTTCGCGAGGACGTTCAGACGGCGCAGCGCTTCGCTCACGGGGTCCTGGCGCGTCGCGTCGTCGATGCGCGTTTGCGCCTCTGCGTACGTGAGCGCCGCGCGCGAGAGAATGATGGATTTGCCGAACCGCGGCGGACCGAGCACCTGCAACACAGATGAGAGGGGTACGGTCGTTTGGTTGCCGGAAATTTGGTTGCGCGGACATTTCGTTTCGTTACGAAATGTCCGCAACCAAAAAACCCGCAACGAAGTGACCGTAAACCAGATGAGATGCGTGAAGATTGCCGGTTGTTACGTACGAGTTTATACCAAAACCTACGTTACCTTACCATACAAAACGCCGCCGGGTCAACTCACAAGTAAGTATGATGTTTCGTCCTTTCCACATACAAGGGCGATCAGTGCAATTTCGTTTACTGACGTCTTTCTCGCTACGTCGGGACCTGTCAGTCTAATACCAATAATTATTGGGGCCAAAACTAGTCAGGCAGGGGGGTAGGTAGCCAACAAAAACTTGAGGCGCAAAATGCCAAATTCACCTCTTTGCCTGCCACCTTTCGGCGCTTCTTAGTTCTTATATCTACCATACAGTAATTTTGCGCCTCTGGCAGCTCAATTTTGGGGCGCAAATGGAAAACTGGGGCGGAAATGCGCCTCAAGTTCCCAGGTACCTACCCCCCCAGTCAGGGATTGCTTCGTTTCTTTTCACGTATATAGGCCATTCTTCTCCATACAGGGATTATATATTTTTGCTAACGACAAAACCAATTAGGGTACCGTGGGGTAAACCCAGCCAAAAAGCTTAGGGCTGCGTATCTCGCAAACAATGGACCCGATTGAGACAAAAATTATACCAATCGATTCCTTGAACTCTCCTCTTTCAAATGAACCATTTGGTTCAGAAACAGCAAGTTAAGTGGAGCTTAGGTGGCCGGGTTTACCCCACAGTACCCCACTTCTCCCACCAAACCTCGTACCTGTCCCTCCATGTTCATCTCCCACAAGACGGAGAAGGCCAGGCGTTCCTCCCCCGGTCTCAGCGAGCACAGATTCGAGCTGAGCAGGTCGGGCAGCATGTCGATGCGCCTGTCCACCAGGTAGACGGTGGTGCTCCGTTGCGCGGCCTCCGCGTCCATGGCCGTGCCGGGCCGCACGAAATGGGACACGTCCGCGATGTGCACGCCCACTTCCACGCGGCCTTGGCCGTCTGCCAACGGACGGCAGTGCAACGCGTCGTCGATGTCGGTGCAACCTGCGCAGAAATGGAAAAAGCGGGAGGGAAATGCACGGGGTAATTTGGGCAGGGTGGGGTAATTCGGACCATACACACCCAGCAAAATATTCGCGAGTTGCAGCAAAAGAAAGTACTGGGTCGCGAGCTGACCCCTCTTCGTGAGTTTCTTTCAGTGCAAATTTTGATCGGCGTCGGGCGGCTCGGTCGACGTCGAGTAGGCAGCTGGGAAGGAAAAGAAAGCGAGCGGAGAGTAAGTAAACAACGTCGACCGAGCCGCCGACGCCGATCAAAATTTGCACTGAAAGAAACTCACGAAGAGGGGCCAGTTCGCGACCCAGTACTTTCTTCTACTGCAACTCGTGAATGCTATGATCATTGTCCTTACCAGGCGGGTCAACGCTACAGATATCCAGATGTCTGAGGTCGAGTCGGGTTTTCTCGTCTTGCTCAGTGATTCGCCACGGCATGCAGGGAAGGCAGGCGAGCACTGACTGGCTGAATTTCCCGTGCGGAATATCGTGCTCCAATAGCAGCACCTCGTTCTCCGCAGTCTTGTCGCCTAGTGCCCCTGAAAAAAAAACATAAAAAGCTCCAAAGGTGGCCCGGATCCTGACCAGCCGAAACATCAAAGTCACGAGTTCACACTGCAAACAACACAGTTATAACGAAGTAATTCGTCGTCGTTGGGTGAACTCGTGACTCTGATGTTTCGGCACCTCGTGACCATCCAGGAATCTTAGGAACGTCCACTCGTTTTTCTATCCGCCCAGTATACGGTCCTTTGGGGTAAACCCGGCCGGTGTTATTGGTGTACGGTAAACCCGGCCACTCACGTAGAAAGAACGGCCTTCAGCACTAAGGCGCCCGAGTTTACCCCACAGTACCCTACCTACCTATTGCTCTAACAAAGTGTCCGTGTGGATATCTCGAATCTTTCGGCCATGAATCCAACGCCACCAATATCCTTTGTCCAGCCAGTATGTCCGCTTGCCCGGTATGTATGCGTACGTGGGGCACCCTTCTCTCTGCGGGGGTAAACAGATGCCTCTTTGCCCCTGGAATGGGGGACTTGAGCAGAATGCCGCAATACGGTCGCCAGTTCCGCTTAATGATGCCGACTACGCGTCCAGTAGGTAGCAGACCTTGTTTGGCGGCAGTTTTTAAAGATGGACTCTTCTGTTGCTGTTGTTGGCATAAGGGTAAGCTGGGGCAATTTCGTACAGCTGGGATGTGGGGAATTTCCGACCGCCTGCCTATCCCCGAGTTGCGTTGTCATTGAACCTGAGACCGACCGCAAAAAACATCGCCCCTTTTTCTTTTCAGATCGTCTGCCAACCCTTTCAGTCTTGCAGCCAGCCGAAACATCAAAGCCACTAGTTCACCCAGGGACGACGAATACTTTCGGTAGTGTTATTGTGGGAGCAGCCAGGATGAACTCGTGAAATTGATGTTTCGGCTGGCTATAAGACTGAAAAGGGTTGGCTGGGGTGATGTGAAAAGATCGGGGGTACTGTGGGGTAAACCCGGACACCTAAGCTCCTCTGAACTTGCCACTTTAGCAAATGATGAGTCTTCTTTCAAATGAACTACCATGTTCATAATTTGCTGAAGCGGCAAGTTCAGAAAAGCTTAGGTGACCGGGTTTACCCCACAGTACCCTACCCCTCTGCTGTTCGAAATTTGCCCCAGATTACCCTAACAGCTGTTGAATTTCCTTCTCCTCCTCTTCCTCATCTTTTTCTTCCAATTCTTCCTCCTCTTCCGCCTGTTTATTCGCTTCCAGTTCCGCGCCGCGCAGTTTTAAGAGTCGAGCCGGCATGGACCACTGCTCTTTAGGCAATATTTCCACAGCGACCAAATCTTCATGAACCGCGCGATTCGAGTTCTGCAGTCCTTGAATAAATACGGGCTCTTCCATTCCTTCTACATGCACGTAAGCTTCCAAGTAGTTTTCCCGGGAGACTTGAAAACTGCCCGACTTTAGCCGCCCCTGCTTTAACCCCTTGCGAAGTTCGGTCATAGAAAAATGGTCGGCAAAGAGAATCTTGCCCTTCCTTTTTCTGCCGGCGTCCGTATTTTCCCCGGAACCCCCTTCTGCCTTGTCGTCCAAGGAAAGACGATCTGCCAATTCCGGTCTGTTTGGAATGCCGCGTACATAGTCTGCAAGACTCACAGCGTGTATACCCTCTTGAACGGCGAGGGTTAACTGATCCGGGTCCGACGTGAGCAATAGGACGTTCAGGCTGTCGCCACTTTTCTCCTCCCATCCCTTTATGTGTTCTTGGTACCAGCTGGCTACCCGTCGTACTGCGCGTTTTACCCGTTGTTCCCCCGTTTCCCTTGCTTGCCGTTTCACGTAGGTGGCTGGGTGAAATTCATTGGCGAAACAGTAGAACCGCTTCACCTCTCGGCTTTGACCGCCCAAGATCCAATCACGCATTTTCCTGTACGCCGGTGGATTGCGTCTCATAAAGGGGGAATACGACGGCAAATAAATTTCAAATGAAAGTGAGAATGGATTTTTGACAATTTCTTTCAAAAACCCGGACAGTTTTTCATGCTGAATCAATCTTACCCCCAGTCTCGTGCTTTGGTTGAGGTTTTGCCCAGCTGCAGAGAAACACCACACAAAAAGATAGCGTGTTTTCCAAGCTTTTCAACGAAATTGCACAAAAACGGTAAAAAACGGGTGTATTTCTGGCTGCGAGGCCTATTGTAAATAAAGGAGAATAAAATAATAGTATTTTTCCCCGAAAAATCTCAAAAAATATATCATCGCTTTCACTTTGAAATAATTTGCCGGATCACCCCTTTAACTTCGTCCCACACCGTCAAAGGCAGAATTGCGTCCGTAAACGCGTTGACATCTAAGATATCCGAATCGTTTAGAACTATTTCGCTGTCAAGAATCAAGATATGCGGCTGGGAAAAGGCGGATGATTTCTGAGCGGCGATTTTCTCCAACTGAAGCACGTTTTCGTGCTGATTCTGGGAAGAAATGGCGGTACATTTGGGACAGTTTTGGAACCCGCAAAGGATGTCGTCTCGTAGATAATGCTCCCTGGCGACTTTGACGATGGAACCTTTCCGCGTTTTCTTGTGGAAGGTGGTCAGGAGAAGAGACATGTTGATGATGACGCCTTTCTTTCGTGATTTGTCGGTGGTTCATCAAAATTCATTCCTTCACTCGGCACTCGTTGCTCACTCATCTCGTCTCGATCGATTTCATCATGGATACGAAAATAAGAATATAGGAATCCTTGGCAAGGAATGAAATTTGCATAAATGCTAAGACGGCTGTAGTTATTTTAGTCTTATTCGATTGTGTGCAGAACGACTATCAATAAAAGAAAACAAGAAAAGTTTCCACCAACAACTTTCAAAATACTTTTGCAAAGATGGAAGCATTGGCTGGCAGCCTGCCACCAATATCACGGAGAAAGCAGAAAGGTATACACGTGCAAAAAGTTTATTCTTCATCCCCGTAACGTGAGCACGGCAGTACAGCCTATCAGAGTACACGTACGTACAGCAAAACGTACGTACACGTTTATTTGAAATCCATACACCAACACTACACTATACGACAGAGCACATCAGTATACAACCGTATGCCACATGCATAGGCTGTTACTTATTCAGGTAATCAGAAGTATTATTTGTCTCTGCCAAAGGAAATACCATTGTAAATGCATTTGTGGTGATAGCTCAGCTGCAATAGGGCGAATTTGATCTGGTATGGGCTCTATCATCCTATTTTTGTAGTCGCTTCAACATAGGCTGAGCAGCTCTTGGCCACCTCCCCTTTGACCCACGACTCCCGGCACCACCGACCCTCAAAAATGTCCTTTTTACCCGTTGGACGTAATACGAAATTGTCCATATGGGAGGTTTTAACTTTTTTTACATTATTTTTAGCATGCAAAATTTTTTCAAAAATTCGTTGTTGCTAGTACATTTTTTATGAAATTTCTATTTCTTGCTTTGCTTCACTGTGTATATAATTTGTTTTTTATGCTAAATGCGCCATTAATGACGGAATTTTACAAAACTAAAAATTTTTAAAAACGTTTTGAAGGAAGTCGCATCCATCCATATACTTACTGTCGCGATATGCCCAACGGGTAAAAAGGACATTTTTGAGGGTCGGTGGTGCCGGGAGTCGTGGGTCAAAGGGGAGGTGGCCAAGAGCTGCTCAGCCTATGTTGAAGCGACTACAAAAATAGGATGATGGAGCCCATACCAGATCAAATTCGCCCTATTGCAGCTGAGCTATCACCACAAATGCTTTTACTGTGCGTATTTCCTTTGGCAGAGATAAATAATACATCATACGAGCATGCACAGCACAAGATACTTATACTCCTAACTGTACATAATAGCAGCAATGCCAATGAGTTACTACCCGCTACACACGAGGTCCGAGCGAGTTCGGAGTGAATTCGGTTTGGGCAGAAACGAAAGTCGGTTTTTCACACGTCTCCGAAATAAGAGAAACTCAACTATTCAACAGGAACTGTTGGAAAACGGAGCGAGTTCGGTGCGAACTCGGAGAATTGACATGTTGACGCATAGCGCTAGTGCACCAGTGTAGTTCAACAACATCCATTAAAGGGGATCGCCGTGGCGAAATCCAACAGGTGGAACTGCTACTGTGGAAAGCACTAAAATTCGGAGCATTTTGCTTATAACTTCATCAATTGTAGCGAGAATTTCAAAAGCAAGGTACCATGAGATAGGTCGGCGTAAACCCCCACTGTACATGCGCAGATCACATAACTTCCTGCCATCCCGCCAGAGATACAAGCCAAAAACCTCGAAAATCGGCCCCCGAACTGAACCTGTACTAAACAGAAACTTCAACAGCTTGTAGCAGCGCAACCAGCGATTTTCGAACATACAATATATACAACAAATGAAAGCTTAGAACTTGCTCTATCACCCCAGCATAGCAGTTCCACCTGTTGGATTTCGCCACGGCGATCCCCTTTAACCGATACTGAATATGCCTGCCTACTCCATTCATTTATGCGCATGCATGCGCATGGAAAAAAGGAGCTCCAGTACCTAAAGTGCGCATTCATGCGCATTTATGAGGAACTGTGCGCATAAAAGTCGACCGGCACTTCAAAAATGCGCATGCATGCGCATCTATGTACTGGAGCTCCTTATTTTCGTGAGCATGCATGCGCATAAATGAATGGAGTTGGCAGGTATATTCAGCATCGGTTAAACTGTTCCAAATTGGAAATCCATACATGAAAAGTGCATAACAATGTACATACCGTTGCTAATAGTACACGTATTCGTATGCATGCACAGTACCCACATTGCACAGACCGGCTCAATTCAACGAATCAGAAAAATGTTAACCGAGTGGCGGATATTTGCTATTGAGCAAAAGGAGATTTCGACATGTCGGACAAGACAGCTCCCGTTTCAACCACTGTTCCAAGCACTGCAAAGGAAAAGATCAACTGCTCACATCATATTTATTTACCTTCACTACTCAGCAAACAATAACATGCTGTAACTAGTCGCTGGCGTACACACATGCACAGATCAGTACGTAAAACGTGGGCAGGTAGGGTACTGTAGTATAAACATGGCCATGGGGTAAACCAATTCGGTCACCTTAGTACGTAGTACTGAAGCTGAAGGTCTTTCTACTATTTTATGTGGGTCGCCGGATTTACCCTACCATGAAAACCGATCAGGCACACGGCGCGTTCACCAGACGGCCATAACGTCCGTGTCCGTCCGTTCCTCAACCCATAAAGTGTTCGTCCGTCCGTTCGTCAACCCATATTAAGTACGTATTCGTCCGTCCGTTCGTCAACCCATGAGTGTTCGTCCGTCCGTTTTACGGACGTCTGGTGAACGCGCCATCACCCTACACGATACCCTAACTTACGGTAGCGATACCCTAACGATACCCTAAACAATGCGATACCCTAACGATAATACCCTTTACATGTTTGCCTAACGATACGATACCCTCACATAGCCTTACATGTTGATGGAATCGCTGGTTGCATCTGCTGCAACTCTCCACCATCTCGACCTGTAAGCGCACAGGCGCCACGCAGATGGCGCAGAGCGGATGATCACAAGACGCGTCATCGCGGCTGGCGGTGGTTCGAGTCCCGCTTGGGCCCGGCGTCTCATCCTCCTCCATTTCCACATATCCCACACCATTGACTGCATCATCAATAGCACTGAAAAAAGGCCCAAATTTCCTTTCCACTGCAGTAGAAAACATGCCTAGGTAGCCGCAAGAACGAACTACGTACTGTGCGCAGTACTGTATGTCCCATTCACATTGGAGAATGCACTGGTATGGCCAGAAAGAGTTCGCTATATGGGACTCAAGTCGTCCTGCGTAGTTTGCATGTACTGTACTTCTGCAAGAATAGGAGTAGGCCTACCCATATGTAGCGAACTTTTCTTGGTGTAAACTCGGCGTGCCCATGGCTCTACGTATATGCGAACGCCATACATACGGGCCGTTTGGCTATATTGACCAGTTGCGCTGAACACTTTTGGATGGTCGCGAGGTGGCCCCTCGACATTTAGTGAAAGTGTAGATCAGTACAGACGGGGACGTCGACGTCGTTTCAGTCGTGTGGCAGTGAAAAAGGAGCGAGCTAGACGTTGACGACCAAAACTTTCACATACACCGCGGTCAACTCGCGACCACCCGAAAACTGTTAGCGCAACAGGTGAATAGTAAGTAGTGCACCAACGGAGTCTCTTTCTGACGTGCCGCGTTCCGTATGGCGATAGCCGGGCCCCGAAAAGGGGGGAGAGAAATAGGACCGAACGGGAATCGAACCCCCCTACTCTCGGTACACTACTGGCCTCGGACGGACACTATTGCCATACGTACGCAGTACGTAGTACTTGTCAGCGGTAGTAGTAGCGGTGGTGGTGGTGGTAGAGATTGTCGTTCCGAACTGAATGCGAATCTGAGAGCTGAGATCCATCTTTGCTCCTTTTCTTTTCCTCTTCTTCTTCTTTCCCGCTCGTTTCTTCGCTTCCTCCAACTCTCCTTCAGTCTCATTTTCCTCCTCTCTTTTCAGCTCCACCGCTTCCAAATCAGGAGGTAAAGCAGTATTGCTGCCGCTCTCTAAAACCAAAAGAGAAGAAATACACTGACACAAATAACAAATAATAACATTGAAGAGAACAGAGCACTGCCATCTGTCCTGAGTTGCCATTTGTCCATGTCATGTGTACCTCCAAAAACCATAAAAACATAGGGTACTCTGGGGTAAACCCGGACATGGGGGTAAACCCGGACATGGGGGTAAACCCGGACACCTATAGTTTATCTCAGCAACCATACGCCCGATTGAGACAAGTATTCTACCAATCGATTCCTCGAACTCTCTTCTTTCAAATGAGCTATTATGTTCATCGCATTTGCTGAAGCGACAAGTTCAGAAAAGCTTAGGTGTCCGGGTTTACCCCGCGTGCCCGATACGTTACGTACCATACTTCAACCACACCCTATTCAAATAGCGCGCGCCTGCGCGTAGTGGCTTCAAAAGCAAACCGACTGTACTCTACCTTCCGACGTCCAGCTCCCACTCCTGTTTCTGTCAGACTCCTCTTCCTTCGCTGTCATTTCAACTGCGTCATCCAACGCTTCTTCCTTCTTGGTAGGTGAATGAGCTGGTGCCGCAACACATCCCTGCTGCTCCGCCTTGGCTTTCTTTTTCCTGTACACATTTGTGCAAGTAAAAGCCTGCAGGGGTATGTATGTATGTACAGTAGTGTACCGTATTTACCGGCGGGCTATGCAAAATTTGAGCGGTCATATATGGGGCTATGCATAGCATGGGGGCTACGCACCGGTTAATACGGTATGTACATAGAACAACATACAAGAATATAAGAAAAAAGTGTGCAGTGGGGTAATCCCGGCTAAGTACTGAAGGCCGTTCACTCTATGTGGGTGGCCAGCCGGGTTTACCCCACAAATAAAACCGGCCGGGTTTACCACAGTACCCTAACGTGTGCGCGCACAGTGTACAGCTGAATAATAATAAATAGCCGCCTACCGTTTTTTCGCGACGTGACCGTTTCCAAATTCTCGCTTTTTTCTTCCATCCTCGTCCACTTGAGCGTAGTACGTCAGCAGTGCTGCACAATCCGGCGTGGGACACGATTGCTGCAGCAACTGCAACGCAAATATGCGTACATTCGCGTTCAATAAAACTACGTATGTAGATACGTACACAACCAAATTACAGCAATTAGTTATAGGGTACTGTGGGGTAAACCCGGACACCTAAGCTTTTCTGAACTTGCCGCTTCAGCATAAGACGAACACGGTAGCTCAGTTGAAAGAGGGTGGGAGTTCAAGGAATCGAATCATACTTGTCTCAATCGGTCGTACGGTTGCTGAAATATACTAGGTATCCGGGTGTACTCCCGCGTCCGAGTTTACCCCATGTAACATTTTTGTGCGTAATCACGAGCTGACTCCTCTGTTTTTCAGTGCGTTTTTTATCAGTGTCACCGGTCAAAAACGCAACCTAAATCACTGTAAACTAGAGAGGGGTCGGCTCGTGACCACTACACAGTTCCTACTACACACCTACTACACAGTAATGACCTACTACACAGTTCTTGTTTTTTGCTGGACTTTTACACTTTATGAATATCTACGTACATACGTACTAAGTACATATTTGCGTACGTACATTATCGTAATCATTCCGGTACAACTACATTATACCCCTGGCAGTTTGATCTCGTTGAGATTTTCTGTTAGTAGAGTTGGGTTTGTTGTATCGAGCAGTTTGCGAAAGTAAAAACCAACCACCAACCACCCATAAATTTTCGGCGCAACTGGCGAATAGTGTACATACGAAATAACGCTACGCAAGCACCTCGGCTCTGGCGTAGGGCGAGAGGGCGTGTCGCTTCCAGCAGACGGGGTGCAGTCTGAGTTCGCAATCAGCGGCGCAACGCAGCAGGTGAAAGCCGGCGTATTTCCTCGGATGCCACTCCTCCGCGTACACCTCCTTGCGTCCGTGATGCTGCACACAGTCAGAGCCAGCGCACTTGAACAGGAAACCGCTCTCCAACTGCAGCCGCACCTCGGATTCCAACGCTCTGAGCTCAACCTGCCAACAAAACTTGCATCTACATATGCACGTATTTATTCGTACCAGTGGCCCGTTACAGCTTCGCAGTAAAATCCTTTTGCAGATCTGGCAACCCTTTTGCAAAATCTGGCAACCCTTTTGCAGATCTGGCAACCCTGTTGTAGATCGTAATCTGTCAACATATTATTCATCTGGCAACCATTTTGGGCAGTTGGCAAAAAGTAGTATATCTGGCAACCCTATCGCAGAGTTGGCAACCCTATGGCAGATCTGGCAACCCTTCTCCCTCATAGATCTGACAACCCTTTTGCAGATCTGGCAACCCATTAGCGCATCTCGCGTTTTAGTCTCGTGTGCACTTTCGGGCGTAACCATTTGCAAACGCTGGCTTGAAAACCTGCGTCGTTTGGTTTCTGCGTCATTTAGTATTAAAATATCGATTATTGATGATCGGCTGATCAGATCAAAAATCGCAGGTCTTTCTGGCGTTCTCGGGGCCATAAGCGCTTGAAAGAGCCCTGGATGGATGATGTAGGTGCAAAATTGAGTGAGTTATGAGTGAATCTGCGCGCTTTTAGTACTAAAATATCGATTATCGATCGATTATTGGCGATCGGCTAATCAGATCAAAAATCGAAGGCCTTCCTGGCGCCCTTGGGCTTATAAGCTTTCGAATGAGCCATTGATGAACGCTGTAGCTACAAAATTGAGCGAGTTTATTGCATCACACACACACAGACACACATCAGCCCTATTTGTCAGTAGATGACCGATGGTATCACGTTGCCATGTCATAAATGGGTAGCCTACACAACCAGATAAAATGACAAAAAGCCGATGGTCAAACTCTTTATTCTGTACGAGGACGTTTCGGCTATTAACGGCTAGTGCACACAACACGGTCAAACCTGAAGATGCTTGGCTATGTCCGCCCAGATTTCATCCTCAGCGCTGAAGAAGGACATTGAGCTGGAATGGTGTAGAGCCGCAGTAACGCAAACGAGTGCATCCACGAACCTAAAACGGCAATAATACATAGTATCACTCATATTTCCAGTGGACTGCAGTGTCCCAAAAGAATGACCGGATGGATAATACAGCATGGGTGCCATAGAGTATTTATTTACTCAAAGTAGAGGCAGTGCAGTTTGGCGCACGCGTGAGCAACCACCGCCGAGTTGATGCCATTTTGCTCCTCCTGCCTTGCAGAAACACCGCTCTTCTCTTTGCCTTTTGAAAACATCGCTAACAGTTCCGAGCGACACTTGTGCAACAGCTGCAAATAGGCACAACAACGTACCGTACATTATGTTCGTACATACATACATACTACTACAGCAACAAGAAGTATTGTAGTACTGCACCAGCCACATATTGACAACGAATGAGAAAAGTACATACGTAGGGTACTATGGGGTAAACCCAACCCAGCCATGGGAAATCACCTGAACTTCACGGTTGCATATCACAGCAATCAATGATTGCAGATTGAGACAACAAAATAATCCATCAATTGATTCCCTAAACTCTCAACTTTCAAATGAGCTATTTGGTACATCATTTGCTGAAATAGCAAGTTCGCCGGATTTACCCCATAGTACCCTGTACGAATGATAAGCTAAACCTCTGGGTCATTTCGCCTGAGTCGCGCCTGATTTCCCAACTCCATATCCAGCAACAGCCTTACGCACCGAGCATACACTTCCAAGCGGCTTCCCTGCTACAAAACATACGTAGGGTAGAACTCGCACTGACAGGAACAGCTATTGACCAGTAGCGCTAGGACTTTTGGGAGGTCGCGAGGTGGCCCTGCGGTATAGATCGGTGCTGAAGGGAACGTCGACGCCGTTCAGTCATCTCGGGGTGGAATAGGAGCGAACGAAAAGAAAAACTAAGCTTTCACTAAAGTGTGACCAGAAATTCTGTACTCCAATGAAATTTTTTCTCAGCCAATATGAGACGTATGTACGTAGAGCACAGCGGTCAAAACTTCCACGGCTAACTTTTGCTCGCATTTCAAATAAAAAAAACCCGCTTCCCTCTACGCCTCCTCTGTGTCGAGATTTCGCCGATTTCCTTCAGTACTAAAATCGCCAAATTGGGCGTCGACCATTGGGCAATTCTAAACCTCGCAAACGCCCGAAAAATTAAAAGTGGTAGAAATATGCATAGTTGATGAAAACAATAAAAATGGGCATCGGGCGTACAGGGTCGTGAGGTGTCGTGGTTTGCGTGGTTTAGCGTCTGCCAAATGTCGACGCGATTTCAGTACATAAGGAAATCGGCGATATTTCGCCACTGAGAGCAGATAGACGCAAGCGGTTTTTTATTGGAAATGAGAGCAAAAGTTAGCCGTGGAAGTTTTGACCGCTGTGCTCTACGTCTACTATTGGCTGAAAAATTTCAATGGAGTACAGAATTTCTGGTCACACTATAATTACATACGTACCGTGGGGCCACCTCTCGACAACCCAAAAGTCTTAGCGCAACTGGTCAATAACCACATACGAACTATATTGTGCAAACAAACGGCGCCACCAATGCCAGTTTGGCACAGGAGAAAAAGGAAAAGGTTCCAGCAGAGCAGTCTTCGCACTACTCAATCAACACTTCTTTGTTTTTCGTACTTACAGCGCAGTTCTCGGCGTAGTCCAGAATCTTTCTTCTCGTCTCGAAGTTCTTCACCTTTCCGCCAGCGGCAGAAATGAGCTGCAGCAGCGGCTCCGCTTCTCCCCGACTGCATCTCTCTTCCATGTCCACCACTTCAGCTGACGGAAAACCGGCCAACGCGAACACAGCTGAAACTAAATATCGCGCAGTGCAGTATGTACAGTACGAACAACGAACCAAACAACGGTATTATTCAGGCAAACAAAGGAATAAAGAATGAAGTTCCATGGAAAGCGCTCGGATAACGTTTATGCTGGTTCTTTCATAGACAACTTTACAGATGTCTATACCGGCGTGTTGAAGTACGCTCGCCTCGCTGGACCGCAAATTGACAGGACCATTTTCTAAGCTGCGCAGATGTTCCATTAGAAACAAAATCACTAATGGAACAGCTGCGCTGTTTAGAAAATGGTCCAGCCATGGACAATTTTGCGGTCCAGCGAGGCGAGCGTACTTCAACACGCCGGTATCAGACATCTGTAAAGTTGTCTATGAAAGAACCACAGCAAGTACGTAACAGTGTAACACGCATGTACATAGTTACATACATATGTAGGTAGGGTACATTGATTAGTGCTGCCTCCAGTGGCCTCTTCCAAGCTCAACTGTGCCATCTCCAGTGTGGACGGTGTGGTGGCGCGTACTTTCTGCTTCTTCCTGCCCTCTACATCCACGAAGACGTGGTAAGTGATCAGGCCATCGCAATCTGAGCGGGGGCAGGTCTGCTCCAGTAATTTCTACAAAACATTAGGAAGGTGCGAGTTGGTCGCTGCACCGTTCAGATGAGAAGATGCTCGGTGCAAGTAAAAGTATGTACGTACGTACTCACACGGTTACAGTAGAGTCAGAGCGGTTAAGGTCTCACGCTATAGTTTCGGAGCCAACTTTGAGGCTTCGTCGTAGCCGTTGTACGCAAGATAAAAGTGATCCGTCATAATGTGAATAAAGTATCATTCTTCCTCTACACGTACACCAAACGGCAGCGCCAAAGCTCTTGTATTCGGCGCAGTACGACACGCCGAAGAACACCATAAAAACCATGCGATTTGGGTGTTCCGAAGGAACCACTGGGTATTTTTCAACATGCGGCACACCATTCAACGCGTCTTGACGAGAGGAATCGATCGGTACCTGCGGCGCCTCTCTACGTTGCCTCTACGCAAAGTTATCCAAGAAAAACGTATTTGAAACAGTTATCGTTTCAATCAAGAATAGCGCCACGGAGAGGCCGTTTCAAGAGGCGCTCTATGGCGCGTCAAAGAGATCGTGTAACAAGCTTTCGATCGATATCTTGATCTCCTCTCAACTCGCTTTCGTTGGCTCAGGAGAGCCTGGACCGAATTTATCAAGAAGTCCATGCATAGACAGTTGTCCCTGCATAGTACGAAGACGAGCGCAGAGAGCGCGACTGGAGCGGAAACAGCGAACGGAAAACAAGCAGACGGATGATCGTATGGTGTCAGGAAGTGAAAACAGCTGGAATTAGATATCACCAGATACTTCAGTAGTAGTACAGGAGTCCACGGCTCAGAGATCTATAGTGTGAGACCTTAACAGACGCGGGTACAGTCCGACCGTACTCGTCGCCTCCTTTGTTTCAACGTAAAATACACAGATTTGCTCGGTGCGATCAAAATCGGCCTGTCTGTTGTTGTCTACTGACGTCCTTCTTGCTCTGTCTGGACCTGCCAGTCAGTCTGCTGCGACGATACCAATTGCAGGCAGGCTGCACTGTTCAGCGCTCACCTTCATTCCAAATTGTGTCAAGTGGAGACGTTTCCAGCAGGCGTCATGAAACTGCAGCTTGCATCCGTTGACGCAGTGGAGATTGTGGTGTCCACGGTAGGGAACGGGGTACCAGTCCTTCTTGTACACCTCCCTCTTTCCGTGAACAGAGACACAGTCAGAGCCGGCACAGTGAAACATCATCTTTTCCTTCTGGAATCGATCCACGTCCAGTTTCAACTGTGTCAACACCGTCTACAAAGACAAGAATGCAGGTGCAGAATATCACCATATTTGCCAGTGCATAGACCATAGCCCCAAATGCACTGTAGGGTTGTACCTGAAGCTATATTTAGGTACTGAGGTACTCTCAAGCTCCCAGAAAAGTTGTACACGCCGGGTTGGTGTGGACGGCTTGAAAAAGCCAAACGGTGTGCATGCGCCGCGTACAAAGTACGGCGCGAGCGCGTAGAGAAAGTTGCAAAAGAAGAGGACCAGCCTACGGAAGCTTCGCGCCGTACTTACTTTGTACGCGGCGCATAGACACCCACTGGTTTTTTCAAGCTGTCCAAATCAACCCGGGGTGTACAACTTTTCTGGGAGCTTGATGGGTAAGCCGGTCATAAGCTAGCGCTAGCCACTCCTACATCAAACACTATAGAATTCCCCTGTGTTGACTCTTGCGAACACACCATATAGGGTAGTACTATGGGGTAAACCCTGCCATGGGGTAAACCAGGCCATGGGTAAACCCGGCTATGGGGTAAACCAAGCCACGTAGGGTAGTGTGGGCGTGGGGTGGAGTTCAACGAATCAATTTTAAGGAATGTCGCGCTTGTGGCGCAGGCGGTAAGGCGGGCTACGTCCGATCTGCCGTCCTCTGCGTCATGAGTTCCCACTCTCGCCAGGTGGGATTAAAGCGACTGGCAACCCCAGCGGCAGTATGGTGCGCCCGCTCGCTGGCTTCTAAAGGCACCAGTGCTTTCCTTCGGGTCAGCACATCCCGACCAGTGGTCGCTGATGGCTGTTCGGCTTCGTGCCAGGCCCTTCCCTGGTTCGGGCCATTGTTGGTCGTGCCTTACGGCACTGGACTGGCCCACCATAACGGGTGTTGTTAAAGGTGCGGAGGAGACAGTGGGAGTTTCACCTACAGCCGACCCTGTGGGGTGCGGTCTCGCAAAAAATTCAAAGAATCGATTGATGCCATTTGTCTCAATCGGTCCATTGGTTGCTGAGATATGGAGTGCTCAAAAATTGGTTGGTCGGATTTTCCAATGACCGGGTTTACCCCATAGTACCCTACCAGCCTAGCCTAGGGTATAAGCACCTTCAGACTGTCGACACTGCCGCACGGAAGATCAACGTCGACAGGGAAGAATCGCTCATCCACAGGCGTCACTTCCACCAACTTCAGCCCTCGATCGATGTAATATTGCGCCTTGCCATACCTGTTCGGTTCAATTGGGTTCGTCGTA
>JASAMW010007742.1:0-10084 GCA_030247985.1 Epsilonema sp. ZAB3_2
TCAATAGGTCGGAAATGGGAGCGAATGGGAAAAATATTTATTTTTCTTAGCACAAAAAAGACAGCTAGTAAACTCACTGACCACTACATATTATCATGTACGTATGCTAAATAATGCTAGTTCAGTCATTTTCGTTCACTCCTGTTGGCTGATTTGCGTCTCCTATGGTTGTTATGGCTCATTCACATCGAAGACATGCGCTGGGCGTACGTCCGGCATGTCCATGGCTCGACATACGCAAAGGCATGGACAGCCATGGATGCGTCGGGCGTACGCAGAGCGCATTTCCTTCCAATGTGAATGAGCCATTACTCTCAAGTAACCCATTGCCAGGTCATGTTAGTAGTGACGTGCAGCTCTGCCATGTCTAAACGGATGATGATGAAGATTGTTGTACTGCGCGTTATCGCCTGGTGTCCTCCTTACTCTATGCCTCTGAGGCCTCTCCTGTGCCAATGGCTGATGAATAGGAGGAAGCATTTCGTACTGGGCCAATGAGTCATGAGGAGGCAGCATGTAGTGTTGTCCCTTATCTTCTGCAGGTTTTCTTCTTTTGTGCTTGTCTTGTGCAAATGGCTGATGAGGATGTTGGCCATGCTTGTCCGCTGGTTTCCTTCTGCGCTGTGGAGGTTCTACTCTGTCATGGTGAACAACTTTGTGATGGTGAAACTGCTGCTTTTTGTCTCCTGGTGGGGCCTTCTTTTTGCCTTTGCGTTTCTTCTGTGCCAGTGCCTTTGGAGGATGTGCGACTTTCAGGTCGTCTGGTTGTTTCTTTTTCTTGCGGACCAGTGAATACGGCCATTCGAGTGGTGTCACCTGCTGACCCCGGCCCCGGTCTTCTTGGCGTCTTTTCTTTCGTCGATGTTTGAAATAGAAGAAGGCTCCGAATAGAAGTAGCAGAGGTACACCTACAGCAGCCGATGCGATGAGAAGTATGCCCCACCAGGGGAGCTGTGGAGCACTGGTTGTTGAAGTTGACAATGGTGTTGTGACATTCACATTATCTGTTTCAGGGGATGGGGCTGTTGTTGTTGTTGTTGTCGCTACACCCACCACTGTCGCGCCAGATAAATATCCTGCCTCGTGCATTACTTATTCATAGCATTGGTTTCTTTGCACATGCTAGACAGACAGTCGAGCTCAAGCTACTCAAGGACCGAATGGGAATCGAACCCGCTACCCTCGTCACAGCTGTGGACTTAGACACACGGCCACGTGCCGGTCTAAGGACAGATGGCTAAACTCACCTTACATACATAGAACTTGTTTACTGTACGTACACTACTGGCCTCGCACGCTATTGCCGTACGTACGCAGTACGTTTCACAGTAACGGCAATGACAAAGGCGCGGGATATTTCTGACTGGACAGTGTTGTCGTTGTGATCCTCTCTTCTTCAAGTAGAGGTGGCATGCTGTAACTAGCAGTTGCTGCAGCAAGTAGCAAAAATCCAGCTCGCTTCATTCAGGTGCAGCCAAGTTCCATATGGCAGGGTATATTTCGCTATGTGGGACGACGGGGTTTAGAGAAAAACGAAAACAGTCAAAGAGAAGGCAGAACAGAAAAGAGAGACGCAATTTGGCATAAGACCAACCTGGAACACCGAAAAGAAAAAGAATGACACACAACCACAAAATGAAAGTCAAGTCAAGTCAAGTCAAGTTTATTTTTCATAATGTGGGAACAGACATTAACCCGACCATACTAGGTAAAGACGATAAAACGTGATCACCCGGGGGTATGCTTGATGCTGCACCCTTAACTAAAAAGTGTCCTAGAAAAAAGCTACGTAGGTACACTAAATAGATAATTATCGGCGTAGAAATTTGCAATCGTATCCATTAGAACACAGCCTGTAACGGTCCGGGGTCATTTCTCCTCCTCCGCCATCGCCTTGTTCCCCCATCTGGATTTTCCTGGTTTAGGCACCGAGCCGGGTTTACGAGCAGTGGGATATGCAATTCTCTTCTCTCGGCTTCCCGTTGTAGTGCTTCAAAGAAACCCCTCTCTCTCTACTTTCCTGGGTGGAGGAGCCGTTTGGGCCTGGGCACGAACGAGATTTTACGGCGGAGGTGTCGGAGATTGCTGCGGCTTCTGTGCCTGACGCGGTAGACTTTCTGCATACTGAGCTTCTTCGTGTGCAGTCCATAGTAGTGCCGCATCGTCGTATCAAATTGCGGCAGCAGACCTGTCCTTGGTTTTCGAACGATATCGCCCTCGAGGTCCAAAAGAAGAATGCTGCCTGGCTTGAGTACAGGCGAACGGGGCTGCCTGCTGATCATGCAAAATGGCGTCGGCTTAAATCAAAGGTCAAAGGGATGTGCAAGGCGGCAAAAAAACAATACGTTCTGGATGCATTCGGACGGGTCAGCTCAATACAGCAATTCTGGAATACAGTGCGGCGCTTTGCTGGAAAACTTTTTCGCTCGATTCCATGCCTGCGTTTGTCATCTGGGGAACTGGCTGTTACAGACGCAGACAAAGCTGCAGCACTGGCTGACCAATTCCAGCTAAACTTCAATCGGATCGATTCCCCTAGCCCCACCTACATCCGAGGCCAACTCTGTCCAGACTGGTACTGCAGTGAGGATGAGGTACGTCAGTACTTATCTGAGCTACGTTCTACTTGCGCCATAGGATGTGATGGAATTTCCCCCTCGCCTGCTTAAAGCCTGCAGTGAGGAGATTGCAGGGGCAGTAACTGCTATTTTGAACCACTCTCTGCAGCAGGGGGAATTTCCACCACAGTGGAAGCAAGCGCGAATCGCCCCCGTTCCTAAGGTTGTCGGGACATGCTCGGTGGATGAATTCCGTCCAATCTCAGTGCTACCTTGCCTCAGCAAAGTAGCGGAATGCTGGATGCGGCGGCTACTCACTCCTCCCGTATTTTCGAAGACACCTACGAACCAGTTTGCTTTTACACCTAGGAGAGCAGTGGATGATGCTCTCATCTACCTCCAGGCGCTGATAAGTTCCGGCTGGCAGCTGTGCAGAGGCACTACGAAAGTTGTCCTCGTTTCCTTTGACATTCGCAAAGCCTTCGATCAGCTTCCTGTCCAGGCACTTTTGTCTCACTTGCAATGCGACGCATTCTCCCAGTCACCGTCATTCCACTTCCAGATTTCCACCCATTGAGCTGGAGGTGGGGTGGAGGAGGTAGACAGTTGTGTCCAAGTGAGCGCGTGCTCTGCCTCGATTGGGGATGCTATCCCGCTGGAAGTACATAGCGGCTGGTGGGACACGTAAATCTGATCTAAGAGATGTCCCTTGTGAGTTGGGGAAGTAATTAGCTGGGCCAACCCGAAGCCTTCGATAATGGGCTGCATCCGTGCCAATTCACCTCTTTGCAGTAGATCCAAGTTTGAGTCACCCAGCAGTAGGACAGGCAGATTACGAGCTGTAAGCTCTGCCACGACATCGCCAAAGTCGCTGCAGAAGTTCTCACAATTTGCTTTGGCCGGGTTGTAAAAGGACACGATGATGATGTGCTGATTTCGCAGCCGCAGTTCGATGGCCACAATTTCTGACTGGCGATTTGAACGAAGGCGCAGCGGCGCTGGTTTTAGGCGAGTCATAGCGTAGATGGCTACTCCGCCGCCATTACGGCCACCGCGTGGCCTATCGCGGCGAATCAGTGTATAACCGGGAACATCCAGGCAGGAACTGCTGATATTTCTGTCCAGCTTCGTTTCTTGTAGCGCCAGCGCCACAAACTCGTGCTGGTGCAGTAGAAGAGTAACCTCATCCAGTTTCGAAGGGAGAGAGTTGACATTCACAGATGCCACCACTAGGGCCGCCGGCGTAGAAATAGGTGCGGAATGATTAGCCGGTGCATCCGGTCCTGGGTTCAGGCTAATATCCCCGCAGAGCGCCAAGGCAGCGGTGAAAAGGAATAGGGCAGAAGGACTTGGGCGCTGACGTACGGAACGGTAATAACGGTACCGTAGCTTTCGGGGATGAACAGCAGGTGTTGTGCAAGAAGAGCAATGTTGCGACATGGCCACGGTAAGAAAGCTCGCACTGTCTGGAGGCGAGGAGTAAGTTTGCCAAAAGATGAAAGCAATGGCCAGAATGGCACACAGCCAAAAAGTGCCAAGAAAACATTTGGCCCTGGTACGATGCCACATCGCTTCAATTGATATATGCACAGTACGTACGTATACAGTGGAGATGTCGTGGAACCAGTTTTGAGTGAACAGTACCGAAAGGCGCAGAAAAGTTAGCAGTATAGATAAAGGAAAAGCAGAAAATCAGGAGAGCTGATAGGCGAAACAGGCCAGAAAGCAGTAGGATGGTAGTAGAGAAGAAGCTTGATCGAACGGTATAAAAATTGTGAACAGGCAACAGAGATAGGTGCTCGAAAATCGCCGAAATACGATTGCAGATTTCCACGGAGAGAAGACACGACTCAACTCAACTCAACCAAAAACTCATGAACTCATGAAATGTTTGGTAGAGGCCAAAAGCCATATCTGCCCTTGTTTAGCCGTAAACATAGGGACTGTATGTATAAGGGGTTGGAGGATTAGCATCATGTAAATGTTTTGATATCCATATGAAATCTTGATATTTTGGCAGTGTACGTTTCAGGTGTCACGTTGTATTATTGACCAGTTGCGCTAAGAATTTTCGGTGGTTGCGAGCGACACCTTCCTTTGTATTACTTTTCAGCTCATTTTTTATCGGTGGGAAGGTACGTAAGAAATGCACTGAAAAAACATGTAATACAGCTGGGGTGACAGTTCGCAACGACCCATTTCATAATTTTTAGCGCAACTGGTCCGTAATTGCGTGTGTCTTGTGTCGAAGGGTCAGCTAGCGACGACCCATATCAAAATTCTTAGCGCAACTGGTCCATAAACGCGTGTGTTGTGTGTGTTGTAGGGCAGTCGTGACAATATGTCGGTTGTGCTCGTGACGTTTCCTGCCGCTCCCTCCGTCTGTACGGCGGCTCAGCAGGCTGAGAAGGAGCTCTATCATCAACTGGAGACCAGGATACAGGGTGAGTGGAGTGAGGGGTACTGTGGGGTAAACCCGGCCATGGCAAAATCCGGCCACCTAGTTTTTAGGGCTGCATATCTCAACAACCAATGGACCGATTGAAACTGAACTATAAGTTTACGTACACTACTGGCCTCGGACGCTATTGCCATACGTACACGTACGCAGGACGTAAACATAGGAGCGAGCTGGGTTCATTTACAGGGTGTCCCAGAAACTGTATCGCAATAAGAGAAGGTCCACGAAAGAGCGGTGCAGCCCAGTATGGGGGCCTGAAACCGGCTGATCTCCGATTTCGCTGATACCTAGCTC
This sequence comes from Epsilonema sp. ZAB3_2, assembly GCA_030247985.1. Classification (NCBI taxonomy): domain Eukaryota; kingdom Metazoa; phylum Nematoda; class Chromadorea; order Desmodorida; family Epsilonematidae; genus Epsilonema; species Epsilonema sp. ZAB3_2. The sequence continues at coordinate 5,314 of JASAMW010007742.1, forward strand.
ATTCGAAAGCTCGTCAAAAGTTATGTAAGATGCGACAATTCCGACACTTCTGCGCTTAACCGTTAGCGAGATACGGCCGCTCAAGTTTGGCCAACTTTAGTGACACTTTTTATCACTGAATTTTCGAACCTTCCTCGCATAAACGGCCATATCTCGGCAACCAATAGGTATATTCGCGTGCGGTTTTTTTGTTCAACTCCCCATTCTTTGCAAAATTACATACTTTTCGAACAAAATTTTTAGCTTGTACCGTAATCGAGATATTGAGACAAACGTGGTGTCGATTTCTTGAAAATTGACAGCGTGAGGGCCCAACTTTGACCAAAGATTGCCAATCGCAGCAACGGTGTACAGAGACGGCACCTAGCTCATTGAATAGGCCAACTCTTGCTCTTTCGAACGGTATATGCCATCTCCATTCCGGTGAAGAAAAATTTTGAATTACAGGCTGTTTTTTTTGAATGTGCGATTTGAAGGTTTAAGACGGCATTTAAGCGTATTAAAGATGCGATTTTTGAAATCTACATCAAATTTTACACCAGGTAGGTTTTTTGATTTTGTGGTATCTGAAAGCAAAACAGGCGAAAATAGACAAAGTGTTGAACTCAGTACGGCAAAAGTTCACCTTAGTTGACAGTTAGCCTGAACTCAGAAGTAACTCAAAAGTAACTCAAAAGTTCGCCAAAACTGCACTCCTTTCCATGTCTATTTGTTGTTGTAACAAATTTTTGGCAGAAATTTGAAAATAACAAATAACCTACCTGGTGTAAAATTTGATGTAGATTTCAAAAATCGCATCTTTAATACGCTTAAATGCCGTCTTAAAGCTTCAAATCGCACATTCGAAAAAACTGCCTGTAATTCAAAATTTTTCTTCAGCGGAATGGACATGGCATATACCATTCGAAAGAGCAAGAGTTGAGCTATTCAGTGAGCTAGGTGCCGTCTATGTACGCCGTTGCTGCAATTGGCAATCTTTGGTCAAAGTTGGGCCCTCCCGCTGTCAATTTTCAAGAAATCGACACCACGTTTGTCTCAATATCTCGATTACGGTAGGGGTTAAAAATTTCGTTCAAAAAGTATCTAATTCCGCGAAGAATGGGGAGTTGAACAAAAAAACCGCATGCGAATACCCCTATTGGTTGCCGAGATATGGCCGTTTATGTGAGGAAGGTTCGAAAATTCAGTGGTAAAAAGTGTCACTAAAGTTGGCCAAACTTTGAGCGGCCATATCTCGCTAACGGTTAAGCGCAGAAGTGTCGAAATAGTCGCGTTTTACATAACTTTTGACGAGCTTTCGAATGAGCAGGTTTCGTCGAAATCGGAGATCTGCCGGTTTCAGCCTTTGCACCGCTCTTTCGTGGACCTTCTCATAATGAGCGGAATTTTCTAGCAATTTTCATGAAGAGACGTCCCTTGTGTTGAAGCTTTACAAGTTTACAGTGATTTGTTTCTTGCATGTGCTGTAGGAGTGATAGCGGACTACGATAAGGAGAAGATCGCGGACGTGGAGTCGGAGTTTGTGCTTCGAACGCTGCTCAGTCAGGAAATACCCGGCATACCACCCGGAGCTGGCCTGCACGCTGTGTAAGGAAGGCATTTGAAAGAAATGAAGGCGCATTCACATATGTGGAAACGGGATCGCCAATGCATGGCGTACGCTCGGCGTGTCCAGGTTCATCGGTGTAACCAAAGGCATGGACACACACGTCCACGGATACGCCGAACGCATTTCCTTCCAATGCTTTTATGTGAATGAGCCTTTAAACGATAATTTCCCTCCCTAGTAGGTATTTATTCTTATTCTGCTAAGTAGGGTACTGTGGGGTAAACCCGGACACTGGGGTACATCCGGAAACCTAATATATCTCAGCAACCATACGACCGATTGAGACAAGTATTCTACCAATCGATTCCTTGAACTCTCCTCTTTCAAATGAGCTACCACGTTCATCATTTGCTAAAGCGGCTCAGAAAAGCTTAGCTTAGGTGTCCGCGTTTACTACCCCATGTCCCGGTTTACCCCACTGTAGGCTACTGTATTCATTCAGGCGCAGTCAAGTAGACGAAATTTTGGAGAAGATCAAAGCCAAACACGCGTCCTCTTCTTCGAAGGAGCATCACCACAAATCCGAGCATCACCATCGCCCCAACAGCACCAGTGCATCTTCCCACGGTGGTAAGCCAGACAAGCCTGCTTCTGCAAAGAGCACAAAATCCTCCCACCAACCCTCCCCTCCCCCTCCCTCTCCTGCTGCAAAATCAGCGCCAACAAAAACAACAACAACAGCGAAACCCGGCTCGGCGAAGAGTACTGCATCCTCCTCCAGTGGTGGCAATTTGCCATCTGCAGCTGGAGCGATACCAGTGGCGGTTGTGGCACAAATGGGCTCGCAGGAGAAGAAATGCGCTCCGCAAACCCCGTCGTCGACCACCACGAGTAAATCGTCGTCGAAATCTTGATGGATTGATTGATCGGTTTTTAATGGTTGACGAAGGACTACGTATTATTGTCGCGTTTGGAGGGGGTTAACCCCCTTCGTAATCCCAGGCGTCCGCCTGTGCGTAGCCACCCGGCAAACCCCGTCCGTAGACGGGGTTTGTTTTTCCACCCTTGCCCCGTCTACGGACGGGGTTTGCCGATTGCTACGGACAGGCGGACGCCTGGGATTACGAAGGGGGTTAAACTATGCTGAATAGTGTTGGCACAACTGCAACTTTGTGCGCAGTGGTGCACATCAAAGAACTGAGTGGACAGGACAGGAAATGAGGTGCGCACCTGTGCGGAACTGACCAAACCTGAGTTTCCCTATAACTCTTTTTCGGTGCGCACAAAATAGCACTTGCGCCGGAAATATTCAGTATGGGTTTAATACATACCGCACTAAGCCGTCATTGTGTCAACAAGTCGCTCATCTGTTGTCGGTTTGTTGACGAATAATATAGGGGTGTTGTCGGTTTTTTGACGAACTGACAACGAATCGACAGGACCCATGTTTTATTCGCCAACAAACCGGCAACAACTTTGCGACTTGTTGACAACAATGACGGCTTTTCGCGGTGTGTGTTAATTAATGGAGGACGGTACAGTACGGTGATTTCGTGACAGTTGTATAGTGGACATATGGTGTGACTTGAGGTGTGTACAGATTGACACAGTATTAATGGGTCAAATAGAGTTCTATCCAAGCATTAGACGATGTTGCTACAAAACATGTACATAATATACGTACGTTGGAATGTTCGTACATGATAATCAAATCGGTAGTGAGTGAGTTAGACTGGCAGTGATATATTTTTTTTATTATTGATTATTGTGGTAGTATGTTGTGTTCATGTTCGTGTTGTTGTTTGCTTGGGACTTCATTCAGACAATCCTGTTCGTACAAATTCGTCGACTGCTATGTAAATTGTGTTGTTGCGTAATTAGGGGCGGATGTGTTTGGTTGAAGTCCAATGCTGAAATGAGTGATTCCATATTTCCTGAATGTTTCCTGTGGTAACAGTGTCTGCTTTTGTATGGAAAAATATGAAAATTGAGACAGGCCAATAGGCTATTGTTGAAAAGATTATAATTATGCGCAAGTGTTGTGTTTAGTGGAGCGGTAATGTGGCTTTTTACGATCTTTTGGTAATATCAGGCTCAAAATTGACACATGATGTAAAGTGACGTGGCGTGTGAACTGTGTTTTGTAGATGTAGGGTACTATGGGGTAAACCCGGTCCTGGGAAAAACTGGCCACCTTAGTTTCTGGGCTACCGGGTGAGACTAATATTATATCAATCGATTCCTTGAAACTCTCCTCTTTGAAATGAGTTATTATTTGGTTCATCATTTGCTGAAACAGCAAAGTTCAAAAGAGCTTAGGTGGACCGGTTTACCCCATGGCCGGGTTTACCCCCGCACAGTACCCTGTTGCATTTCTACTTTCTAAAAAGTATTCAGCCAGATTTTTTGTTTCTTGCATATATTTTATGTTTTGACACCATTGGTTTCAATTTTACTTTTTTGAGGTTGGTGAGGTCTTGCTGAATACTTTTGAGGGAGTTGAGTGCGATCATGCACGTATATAGGGTCGTTGATCGATTTGCTGTTAAGTTGGGCGTGGGAGTGCTTGCATCGAAACAGAATACCCACCCTTGTGTTTGTTGAGTGTCTTGTGCCCTTCGTTTTCTTCAATTTGGCTATGCTAAAAAAAAGTATTTTGTGTGTCAGCCATTAGCTTGAGTACTGGTGTACTAAGGTAAGTATCGGCACCCTATAAAGCCAGTGTAGTAACACTTGTGTAGTATTGGATAGCATATCAATGAATGAAGTGAAAACTTTTGAGCTTTTGAGAGGCTCCGCTCTTGTCATGCTATTCCTTGTGAATTTGGTATTATATCGCTGTTTTGAGGTCATTTTTTTATGAACGTGCGTGCAAGCAAAGCTGATGTTTTAGCTTGTTTCATTTAGCCAGCTACAGTAGTTAAGGTCTCACACTATAGATCTCTGAGCCGTGGACTCCTGTACAACTACTGAAGTATCTGGTGATATCTAATTCCAGCTGTTTTCACTTCCTGACACCATACGATCATCCGTCTGCTTGTTTTCCGTTCGCTGTTTCCGCTCCAGTCGCGCTCTCTGCGCTCGTCTTCGTACTATGCAGGGACAACTGTCTATGCATGGACTTCTTGATAAATTCGGTCCAGGCTCTCCTGAGCCAACGAAAGCGAGTTGAGAGGAGATCAAGATATCGATCGAAAGCTTGTTACACGGTCTCTTTGACGC
>JASAMW010007743.1:0-17664 GCA_030247985.1 Epsilonema sp. ZAB3_2
GAGCGAAAACGTTAAAGGCGCGGCTGGATTCGGTGGAGTCAGGCGAAGCACGCATAGAAAAATTCAAAAAACCGATCCAGCAAGTCAGCTCACCGCAGGTATGTTCGCTCATTTCACATCAAATGACGTACATTTGTGCACGAAAAGTTCATATGAAACAACCCCAGACTCTCTCACGTCGGACATACGTCTTCAAATCTGGCTAAATAGATTGATTTATTAATTGTTCGGACATCCGGACGCTATTGCTATTCGCTGCTTGCGTTATAATTTCTGGGTGGTCGAAATATTCGTCCAGGCATAAAACACAAGCAGAGCGTCAAAGTAACGCCTCTGCGTGAACTCGTGACTTTTCACCTTTTCGACTGATCATGACCCTGAAACAATAACGCAAGTAACCTTTACGTACGTACGCAGTGTGAATTATGCTTGCTCCAGGTTTCACAGAACTGACCAGCGCGCACGACGCCTACTCGCGACGCTACTACGCGCTGCTGCGTCGTCTGCGACAGGCGACAGCGGAGGCCACGAACGAGGCGGAGAAGCGCCGACGAGAGCCACTCAGCTGCTGGAGAACCTGGAGAAGGAGGAAGCGGAGTGGCGAAGGAAGATGGAGGGGGATGGGAGGGTGGCGATGGGGGAGATGGTCGGGGTGACGCCCGGTCAGGCGGAGCAGCAGCTGCATGGGTGGAAGGTGCTAAATGTGAAAGGGGAGCTTCATAAAGTTCGTCACGCAAAAGTAGGGGGAAGGGGGAGGGTTGGGACGGGAATGTGACGTTAGCTTGACGCTGTGTCGACTAGTAGGCATAATGGGGAGGGAAGGGAAGGGTGGGTGGCGATGGAGGAGATGGTCAGGGTAACGCCCGCAGCAAGCAGGCGGAGCAGCTGCTGTATGAGATGAAGGTGGGTGAAAGGGACCATTTTGCATTTTTTACGTGGACAGAGGCTGGCCAATTTTAGGGGGTGACCGCCCCCCCCCCCCCCCCCCCCCGACCGTGGACACCACGTGGATTTCAGCAAATTTCCACGACCCCCCCCCCCCCGTCCACGTAGAGATCTGCGTGTATAATGAAGATCAGCTAGCAGTCCTGCTACAGTGTGTTTTGTGCTCTTTGTAAACAAGCACAGCTATGCAGGTACTGATAAGCAAAGCAAATAAAATACGGTGGGGCGCTACAGACGTGCTCCGAGCGAGTTCCCTCCGAGTTTGGAATGACTTTGATCTGATTCGAAACGAACGTCAATGACTCACACGACTTCGAATTACAAACTCGGTTGTTCACACGCACGTTCCGAAAAACGGAGCGAATTTCGGTGATTTTGCATGCTGAAGCATAGTCAGGGCTCCGAATTCGGAGCGAATTCGAAGTTCACGTCTGTAGCGCCCCAGTGTGCCTACTCTGTGTGTGGTGCACCTGCGCTGCACAACACATGCTGCGCTTTCGGGACGCTTAGGCTACGTAGCGCTACCGTTAGGTAAATAGACGCGTAATGCATTGCCATAGGAATGCATTCTGTGACGCTTGGCTGAATGGGGAGGGGGAACGGGGCCACCTAAGCTCTTTTGAACGTGCTGTTTCAGCAAATGATGAACCAAATGGTTCGTTTCAAAGAGGAACAGGTCAAGGAATCGATTGGGATCCTATTTGTCTCAATCGGTCCGTTGGTTGCTGACACCAGCCCCGAAACCTAGGTGGCCGGATTTTCTCTATGGCCAAGGTTTACCCCACAGTACCTGATCTTATATGTTTTTCAAGTTGTGCGTAGTTGTGACGGAATGGCGGGATTATGCGGAATATCAGTTGAATGAAGTGCGGAAGTCACGCCGTCTCATCTGTGGCTGGAAAAGCGAGGCTGACTTCGCCACAGACTCAGAACTTCGGACACGACTACCAGGTGAGTTGCTGGACATTATCAGGCGAAACATCAAAGCCGCAGGTTCACCCAGGCCGTTCCCACAAGCACAGTAACGAAATATTTCGTCGTCTCTGGGTGAACACGTGAGTTTGATGTTGCGGCTGGCTATGAAGATTGGAAGCATTTTGGCGAAGGCTGCTTTTTACCCCACTATGCTTTTTCAGGAGTACGTGAAGAGAACAAACGAAGTGGTAGACGCACTGCGCGTGCGCTATCAGCTCCTGGAGCAATTCGACCAATCGCTGGCAGGATGCCAGTCGGAGCTGAGCCAATCAGAATCCGCGTTGCGCCACTCGCCGTCCTCTGATTGGTCATCCGTTTCCGAGACACGTGACGCTCTAGCCAATCAGCAGCGTCTATTCTCCGACACACGTGACTCCCTGGCCAATCAACAGCGCCTTCTGTCCAAGGCACGTGACGCGCTGTCCAATCAGCAGCTGCCTGAGCATCTGAGTGTGCTGTTGGAGGAGGGGATAGAGGAAAGACAGAGGCGACTGGACGAAATGACGGAACTGCTGCAACTGCTGAAGGAGAAAGTGGAGGCGATGGAGCAGTTTGTGGAGGCTAGGGAAGCGCTGATCAGTACGCTTCTACACGTGGAAAAAGCGTTGGATGAGGCCGAATCGGTGATGGAGGAAGGGGATCGAGCTGATCGACTGAAGGTGAGGGGTTTGCATCACGCATATAGGGTACTGTGGGGTAAACCCGGACACCTATCTCAGCAACAACCATACGACCGATTGAGACAAGTATTCTACCAATCAATTCCTTGAACTCTCCCTTTCAAATGAGCTACCATGTTCATCATATGCTGAAGTGGCAAGTTCAGAAAAGATTTGGTGTCCGGGTTTACCCCTTGTCCGGGTTTCCTTACCCCACACAGTACCCTCCCTACATGTGCGTGAGGCCGCATTCAGATGAGAAGTGTACACCAAGCGTGCCTTACGAACTTTGTTCACAGGCTGAGCGTACGCCGCGTATCTGAATTCGGACTAACATCGGAGACACGCGCTGGGCGTATGCTCAGTGTACGTCCAAAGACATGGACAGCCATGCTTGCGCCGGGCGTACGCCGAACGCCGTTCCTGTCAATGTAAATGAGCCATTGCTCTGCGTGCTCAAAGTCAACCGACAAAACGACGTCTTGTTTATGCACCCCATTGTCACAGAATTAGTTTTCCCAATAGGTATCCACCATATGCAGTAAGAGAATTGGGTTGGTCGATGCTGACCCCGCGGCATTTAGTGAAAGTTGGATCGGTGTCGCGGTCGTCGCGTCATTTTGTTGTCAATTCCTCCTTTCACTCGCTCCTTTCAGCTCCAGAGATTGAACAAGGGCGACCGCGCAGCACCACCAAATTTCACTAAAGGCGCGGGGCAGACGACCAACCAATTCCCTTACTGCGAGGTGGAATTCGGTTCGTTTGTTTGTGATTTTCAGAAAATAGGTGGAATTGAACGAGGCGCGAGGTGGATTAGAGCAGGGACGCGTATGGCCCGTCTCCGCTATTCAGCCTCAGTTGGTCTGGCCTGCAGAGTCGCTGGCGTTTCCGGCAAGGTTGCAAGCAGGAAAACGCTGCCAGGTATGCGCGTACGACGTAGCAAATAACAACTAAGTACCTACAGTACGTATTCACGAGTTGAGTTATCATTGAGCGTATTGGTTGCAAGGTGCACTAGTGGCCGTTCAACCGGACGCTACGCCGGCGTTGACGCAACGCTAACGCAGATATTAGCGTTCGACGCAGAAGACATGAAAATCTCAATTTTACTCCGATAGTTACGCCGGCAGTTCGGTACATACGTACGTATTTCGATTAGTTTACGTCTATGTTCGCTAGTAATTATATCTGCGATCGCTAATATATCTATTGGGCTATTCACCTGCAAATACGGTAGCTAGAATGAGAAATGTCACCTGGTATTGCTATTGCTGACTGTGCAGATGGCCTGGATTTGGTGGAGAGAACGATGCAAGGAAAAGCAGAGGAACAGCGCGAGCTGCGAAACAGTACGAGGAATTACTGAGCTACGTGGACACAACCGCGGCGCACGACAGTCAGTTGGCAAGTCAGCTCTGATCCAGCGCGCATCAGCTAAGCAACATCCAGCAGAACTTACAGGTACACGATTGTTGTGTACTGTAGGTAGGTTGTTTACTCAGGATTCCCGCTCCGGATTTAGCAGGGAGGATTAGTCCGTCCTATATGAGCGAACCCCCAGTCTAACCACGCGTGTTTTTTTCAGACGAAACGCCCGATAGCAGGAAACTTTTCTTTTCTTTTTTCCTTTCCGCTTCGCTTCGCTGCTGTCGGGCGTTTCGCCTGAAAAAACACGCGTGGTTTAGACTCGGGGGTTACGCTCATTATAGGCACGGACTAATCCTCCCTGCTAAATCCGGAGCGGGAACTCTTGGAATGTACAGGGTGTCCAACCTAAATTTACACAAAATTCAATCGATCATAACTTCCGTCTTTTGAGGCAGAGAAAGATGAAACATAGCTCATCTGAAAGGTCAATTCAAGAGCTACATGTTGGTATGTCTGCCGTTTTTGTAAGTCCTTTCATTCGTGAGTTAGAGCGATTCCCGCAAACCATCTCAGAAACAGTTTTCCCAAAACTGAAGTCCACAGCATTTCCCTTGTCATCTGCCTCTTCTTTGCTTCAGCCAGAGATCATTTGACATGAAGTGAATGTCGCTCACCAACACTCTATAACTCATTCATCCCACTGTGTGGTATGACCTTTTACATGCATTTCTGCACTTTGTTGCACAAATAGCCACCCTCAATGCTGAACCTTCACACTGCAATACCACCACATTGGTTTGGTTGAGCATTTTGTCAAACAAAGGTCTTCAGAATGCTAGAATTCCATTTCCAGTGGTTCAGGTATAATGAAAGAGATCGCTGGTTAATGTTTTGCTATGTCGCATTCACACTGCCACGTTATAGTCCAGTTATTCCTCAATTAGCTCTGTTAGCTGAATACTGTTTTAAATTCAGTTTTGGGAAAACTGTTTTTGATGTGATCTGCGAGAATCGCTCTAACTCGTGAACGATAGGGCATACAGAAACGGTGGACATATCAGATTGTAGCTCTTGAATCGGGCTTTCAGATGAGCTAGGTCCCATTCTTCTCTGTCGCTTAAAACAGGAGTTATGATCGATTGAATTTTGTGTAAATTTAGGTTGCCACCCTGTACTTAGAATATAGGCTATACGCCGTTAATCCCAACCCCAATCCCCCCCCAACTTCTTTTGTTATCCCCCCCCCCCCCCATCCCCACTGGGCATAAGCCGCAGCATACAACACTACCTTGCCAAGCAGCAAAACAAAACCCGTCACAAAAAAAAAAAAACATATAACATTAGTCGCGGTCAAACAGGGTTATTCTAGCATAAGACATGCTCAGCTAAGCTTATAGGCATGGTAGCATGTTGTAGGAGTAGCTATAGCTAGCTTATGACCAGCTTACATAGGTAGGTTAGGTATCTTCCTGTACATGGGGGGTTATACACCAGGGGGGGATATACATAGGACAAAATTTATGTTTTGCCAATGGGGGGTTATACACTGGGGGGGGGGGGATATACTCAGGGGGGGATATACTCAGGGGGATATACACCCAAAAATACGGTACTGTATAGCCTATATTTTCTAAGTACAGGGTGGCCAACCTAAATTTACACAAAATTCAATCGACCATAACTCCTGTTTTAAGCGACAGAGAAGAATGGGACCTAGCTCATCTGAAAGCCCTATTCAAGAGCTATAATCTGATATGTCCACCGTTTCTGTATGCCTTACCGTTCACGAGTTAGAGCGATTCCCGGAGACCACCTCAAAAACAGTTTTCCCAAAACTGAATTTAAAACAGTTTTCAGCTAATGGAGCTAATTGAGGAATAACTGGACTAAAACGTGGCAATGTGAATGCGACATAGCAAAAGCATTAACCAGCGATCTCTTCATTACACCTGAACCACTGGAAATGGAATTCTAGCATTTTGAAGAGCTTTGTTTGACAAATTGCTCAACCAAACCAAAGTGGTGGTATTGCAGTGTGATGGCTCAGCATTGAAGGTGGCTATTTGGGCAACAGAGTGCAGAAATGCATGCAAAAGGTCATACCACACAGTGGGATGAATGAGTTAAAGGGTGTTGGTGGGCGACATTCACTTCATGCCAAATGATCTCTGGCTGAAGCAAAGAAGAGGCAGATGATAAGGGAAATGCTGTAGACTTCAGTTTTGGGAAAATTGTTTTTGAGGTGGTTTGCGGGAATCGTTCTAACTCGCGATTGAAAGGATGTACAGAAACGGCAGACATACCAAAATATAGCTCTTGAATTGATCTTTCAGATGCGCTAGGTCCCATCTTTCTCTGCCTCTTAAGACGGAAGTTATGATCGATTGAATTTTGTGTAAATTTAGTTTGGACACCCTGTACATTCCAAGACCCGCTTTGCATTAGCAGGAGGACAGTCCGTGCCTATAATGAGCGTAACCCCCGAGTCTAAACCACGCGTGTTTTTTCAGGCGAAACGCCCGACAGCAGCGAAGCGAAGCGGAAAAAAAAAAGAAAAGAAAAGTTTCCTGCTATCGGGCGTTTCGTCTGAAAAAAACACGCGTGGTTTAGACTCGGGGGTTACGCTCAATATAGGCACGGACTAATCCTCCCTGCTAAATCCGGAGCGGGAATCCTGAGTAAACAACCTACCTACAGTACACAACAATCGTGTACCTGTAAGTTCTGCTGGATGTTGCTTAGCTGATGCGCGCTGGATTCAGAGCTGATCTGTGCCAACTGACTGTCGATGCGCTCGCGGTTGGTGTCCACGTAGCTCAGTAATTCCTCGTACTGTTTTCGCAGCTCGCGCTGTTCCTCTGCTTTTCCTTGCATCGTTCTCTCCACCAAATCCAGGGCCATCTGCACAGTACAGCGAATAGCAATACCAGGTGACATTTCTCATTCTAGCTACCGTATTTGCCGGTGAATAGCCCAATAGATATATTAGCGATCGCAGATATAATTACTAGCGAACATCGACGTAAACTAATCGAAATACGTACGTATGTACATACCGAACATGCCGGCGTAACTATCGGAGTAAAATTGAGATTTTCATGTCTTCTGCGTCGAACGCTAATATCTGCGTTAGCGTTGCGTCAACGCCGGCGTTCAGCGTCCGGTGTGAACGGCCACTAGTGCACCTTGCAACCAATACGCTCAATGATAACTCAACTCGTGAATACGTACTGGTAGGTACTTAGTATGTTATTTGCTACGTACGTACGCGCATACCTGGCAGCGTTTTTCCAATGCTTGCAACCTTGCCGGAAACTGTGCCAGCGACTCTGCAGGCCAGACCAACTGAGGCTGAATAGGCGGAGACTGGGCCATACGCGTCACCTGCTCTAATCCACCTCGCGCCTCGTTCAATTCCACACTGATTTTCTGAAAATCACAAACAAAACGAACCGAATATCCACCATACGCAGTAAGGGAATTGGGTTGGTCGATGCTGACCCCGCGGCCTTTAGTGAAAGTTTGGGTCGGTGTCTGCGCGGTCGTCGACCTTGTTCAATCATCTGGGAGCTGAAAAGGAGCGAGTGAAAGGAGGAATTGACAACAAAATGACGTCGACGACCGCGCAGACACCGATCCAAACTTTCACTAAATGCCGCGGGGTCAGCATCGACCAACCCAATTCTCTTACTGCATATGGTGGATACCTATTGGGAAAACTAATTCTGTGACAATGGGGTGCATAAACAAGACGTCGTTTTGTCGGTTGACTTTGAGCACGCAGAGCAATGGCTCATTTACATTGACAGGAAAGGCGTTCGGCGTACGCCCGGCGCAAGCATGGCTGTCCATGTCTTTGGACGTACACTGAGCATACGCCCAGCGCGTGTCTCCGATGTTAGTCCGAATTCAGATACGCGGCGTACGCTCAGCCTGTGAACAAAGTTCGTAAGGCACGCTTGGTGTACACTTCTCATCTGAATGCGGCCTCACGCACATGTAGGGAGGGTACTGTGTGGGGTAAGGAAACCCGGACAAGGGGTAAACCCGGACACCAAATCTTTTCTGAACTTGCCACTTCAGCATATGATGAACATGGTAGCTCATTTGAAAGGGAGAGTTCAAGGAATTGATTGGTAGAATACTTGTCTCAATCGGTCGTATGGTTGTTGCTGAGATAGGTGTCCGGGTTTACCCCACAGTACCCTATATGCGTGATGCAAACCCCTCACCTTCAGTCGATCAGCTCGATCCCCTTCCTCCATCACCGATTCGGCCTCATCCAACGCTTTTTCCACGTGTAGAAGCGTACTGATCAGCGCTTCCCTAGCCTCCACAAACTGCTCCATCGCCTCCACTTTCTCCTTCAGCAGTTGCAGCAGTTCCGTCATTTCGTCCAGTCGCCTCTGTCTTTCCTCTATCCCCTCCTCCAACAGCACACTCAGATGCTCAGGCAGCTGCTGATTGGACAGCGCGTCACGTGCCTTGGACAGAAGGCGCTGTTGATTGGCCAGGGAGTCACGTGTGTCGGAGAATAGACGCTGCTGATTGGCTAGAGCGTCACGTGTCTCGGAAACGGATGACCAATCAGAGGACGGCGAGTGGCGCAACGCGGATTCTGATTGGCTCAGCTCCGACTGGCATCCTGCCAGCGATTGGTCGAATTGCTCCAGGAGCTGATAGCGCACGCGCAGTGCGTCTACCACTTCGTTTGTTCTCTTCACGTACTCCTGAAAAAGCATAGTGGGGTAAAAAGCAGCCTTCGCCAAAATGCTTCCAATCTTCATAGCCAGCCGCAACATCAAACTCACGTGTTCACCCAGAGACGACGAAATATTTCGTTACTGTGCTTGTGGGAACGGCCTGGGTGAACCTGCGGCTTTGATGTTTCGCCTGATAATGTCCAGCAACTCACCTGGTAGTCGTGTCCGAAGTTTCTGAGTCTGTGGCGAAGTTGCAGCGCTCGCTTTTCCAGCCACAGATGAGACGGCGTGACTTCCGCACTTTCATTCAACTGATATTCCGCAGAATCCCGCCATTCCGTCACAACTACGCACAACTCCTAAAACATATAAAATAGGGTACTGTGGGGTAAACCTGGCCATGAGAAAATCCGGCCACCTAGGTTTCAGGGCTGCATATCTCAGCAACCAACGGACCGATTGAGACAAATAGGATCCCAATCGATTCCTTGAACTGTCCTCTTTGAAACGAACCATTTGGTTCATCATTTGCTGAAACAGCACGTTCAAAAGAGCTTAGGTGGCCGGGGTGCTTAGGTGGCCTGGGTTTCCCCCATGGCCGGGTTTATCCCACATTCAGCCAAGCGTCACAGAATGCATTCCTATGGCAATGCATTACGCGTCTATTTACCTAACGGTAGCGCTACGTAGCCTAAGCGTCCCGAAAGCGCAGCATGTGTTGTGCAGCGCAGGTGCACCACACACAGAGTAGGCACACTGGGGCGCTACAGACGTGAACTTCGAATTCGCTCCGAATTCGGAGCCCTGACTATGCTTCAGCATGCAAAATCACCGAATTCGCTCCGTTTTTCGGAACGTGCGTGTGAACAACCGAGTTTGTAATTCGAAGTCGTGTGAGTCATTGACGTTCGTTTCTAATCAGATCAAAGTCATTCCAAACTCGGAGGGAACTCGCTCGGAGCACGTCTGTAGCGCCCCACTGTATCAGATTTGCTTTGCTTATCAGTACCTGCATAGCTGTGCTTGTTTACAAAGAGCACAAAACACACTGTAGCAGGACTGCTAGCTGATCTTCATTATACACGCAGATCTCTACGTGGACGGGGGGGGGGGGGGGGGGGGGGGGTCGTGGAAATTTGCTGAAATCCACGTGGTGTCCACGGACGGGGGGGGGGGGGGGGGGGGGGGGGGGGGTGGTACCCCCTAAAATTGGCCAGCCTCTGTCCACGTAAAATGTAAATGGTCTCTTTCACCCACCTTCATCTCATACAGCAGCTGCTCCGCCTGTGCGGGCGTTACCCTGACCATCTCCTCCATCGCCACCCACCCTTCCCTTCCCTCCCCATTATGCCTACTAGTGACACAGCGTCAAGCTAACGTCACATTCGTCCCAACCCTCCCCCTTCCCCCTACTTTTGCGTGACGAACTTTATGAAGCTCCCCTTTCACACCTCACCTTCATCTCATGCAGCTGCTGCTCCGCCTGACCGGGCGTCACCCTGACCATCTCCTCCATCGCCACCCTCCCATCCCCCTCCATCTTCCTTCGCCACTCCGCTTCCTCCTTCTCCAGTCTCTCCAGCAGCTGAGTGGCTCTCGCTTGCGTCTCCGCCTCTTTCGTGGCCTCCGCTGTCGCCTGTCGCAGACGACGCAGCAGCGCGTAGTAGCGTCGCGAGTAGGCGTCCTGCTCGCTGGTCAGTTCTGTGAAACCTGGAGCAAGCATAGGACACACTGCGTACGTACGTAAAGGTTACTTGCGTTATTGTTTCAGGGTCATGATCAGTCGAAAGGTCAAAAGTCACGAGTTCACGCAGAGGCGTTACTTTGACGCTCCGGTTGGTCATGATGCCCGGACCAATCTTTCGACCACCCAGAAATTATAACGCAAGCAGCGAATAGCAATAGCGTCCAATGTCCGAACAATCAATAAATCAATCTATTAGCCAGATTTGAAGACGTATGTCCGACGTGAAAGAGTCCGTGGTTGTCCATGCTTTTGTGTACATATGTACGTCATTTGATGTGAAATGAGCGAACATACCTGCGGTGAGCTGACTGCTGCATCCGAATCCGGACTCCACGTGCGCTTCGTGTGACTCCACCGAATCCAGCCGCGCCTTTAACGTTTTCGCTCGTCGCGCAGTCTGCGTCTCTCCGTCCACTTCCTGAAGAATCAATGGTCCGCTACAGACGTGCTCCGAGTTTGCTCCGAGCGAGTTCGCTCCGAGTTTGTAATGACTTTGTTTTGATCCGAAACGAACGTGAATGACTCACACGACTTCGAATTACAAACTCGGTTGTTCACGCGCACGTTCCGAAAAACGGAGCGAATTCGGTGCGAACTCGGAGATTCTGCATGTTGAAGCATAGTCAGGGCTCCGAATTCGGAGCGAATTCGAAGTTCACGTCTGTAGCGCCCCACTGACAATTGAGCATTTTTTCAATCGAAAAAGTGGCGGTACAAATCTTGGAACAACTGGGACAGACAACAGCTGGGAGAAATTGTCATTGATTCAGTTCATTCTTGAATTCATTCTCAACGACAATTGAGCATTTTTTTACTCGAAAAAGTGGCGGTAGAAACTACAAATCTTGGAACATCTGGGTCAACATACAAATAATGGTGTCACAAAATTTGTTGGGTATCATGGGGTAAAGCCGTCCGGTTTTATTGGTAGAATAAAAAGCCGGCCACCCACGTAGAAAGAAAGAACGGTAATCAGTTCTGGGTGGGGTACAGTGGGTATAATTATAGGGTACTGTGGGGAAAACCAGGCCACCTAAGCGCTCCTGTGAACCTGTTGTTTCAGCAAACGAGCTCAATTGAAAGAGGAGAGTTCAAGGAATCGATAGAAATTATACGTGTCTCAATCGGTCCATTAGCTGCTGAGATATTCAGCCCTTTGCCAGATATTGCCAGCTTTTCCCATGGTCGGGTTTACCCCACAGTACCCTACTGACATTCTCGACCGATCTAAACTGACAGACTTACTTCCTCCCCATCTTTCTTCTTCTTCTTCGCCTCCTCCTCCTCCGCTTCCTCTTCCTTTTCAAACCGCTCCATCTCTTCCAACCAGGTCCGAAACGCCGCCAGATTTCGCGCCAATTTCTCCCTTTCACTGTTCTTCCGCTTCTCCTCCTTCCGCGTTCTTCCACCGAGCAGCAGTTTGGGCAGTCGCGTGCGCAGGGCGAACGCGCGCTTCTCCAGAGAACCGAATAGACCGCCGTCCGTGTCCTCGAGTCGATGGGTTTCCTGAGCGCCCAAAGTGGCGCGCCAATCCTGCCGCGCTTGCAGCGTCTTCTCGAGGCGGGAGAGGGAGAGTTCCCAAGCCGGCAGACGTTCCTTTTCCAGTTGTCTAAAATAGACAAATGGAAAGGCATCTAAAAGAGTGCGGCGTAATTCGGTTCGGGGGTAATTCCGGCTACCGGAACCACCTATTCCAAGTTGGGCTGAATGTGATTTCATCAGGGTGGTTGATTTTGACTGTCAATTTCAATAAGTTGCCCTGCACCGAATTCCCTCAAATTTTGTCCAGTTTTACCATTTACTTGGTAAAAACTAATGCTGCTATATTTGGGCGAAAATTTTGCGAAATTGGTGCAGGGTAACCTGCTGAAATTGGCAATCAAAATCGATCAGGAAAAAAGCCCTGTATGCTAGATACGATCACCTACCTACCTAATCGCCTCCTCTCTCCTGCCTCCGTCATCTCCCTCTTGCTTCTTCTCCAGTTGCTCAGCCGACGACTCCAGTGCCGACAATTCACGGGTGAGCAGCACCGTCTGTTCGCGCACAAGGCATCCTACACACGCTGCCACGTCCAGTGACAGGTGTCGTCTCTCCAATGCTGCCGCTTTCTCCTCCTCCTCTGGCCTTGATGGACGCTCCGGGTACTCCGAGTTGAGGGCGTTCAGCGCCTCTTTCAAACGAGTCAAAGCAGCAGTGGCCGCGTCTTTGCCTTCCTGTAATACGCATTCCGATAATGAACGGTACTGCGGGGCAAAATAGGATGGGGGAAATTGGACGTTTAACCAGTACTGAATATGCCTGCCAACTCCATTCATTGGTGATCACGCGTGAGCACGAAAAAAAGAAGCCTCCAGTACTGAAGGTGATCACGCGTGAGCACTTATGAGCACCTGAGCTCATAAAAGTCGACCGAAGTGCTCACGCGTGATCACCTATGCTCACGCGTGATCACCTTCAGTACTGGAGGCTTCTTTTTTTCGTGCTCACGCGTGATCACCAATGAATGGAGTTGGCAGGCATATTCAGTACTGGTTAAGCTATATAGACTTAGCCTTTCTCGATAACAGCGTGCGTTGTACTCAACCTGCACGTGGCTAAAGGTGCAGGTTGAAAACAACGCACGCTGTTATCGAGAACGGCTAATAAGTAGATCCACTGATGGCGCATTCACATTGGAAGGAAATGCGTTCGCGTACGCCCGGCGCATCCATGGCTTTTTCCATGCCTTTGCGTGCGTCGAGCCATGGACATGCGAGCGTACGCCCAGCGCATGTCTCCGATTATGAATGAACCATGAGAGAATGCGGAAGGGTTTTTCACGTGAAACAAACAAAATTGCATGAAGAATATGTACCTAAGTACATTCCACGCAAAAGCCACTTCGGAAATTAAATAGTATCTGCATTGTCTCAGTTGACGAACTATACGTGCGTACGTGTACGTACACCATACAGACAGAACACAGTACATACGTACACACATACATACCAACAGAGAGTCCACGAACGTGTACGCGTCATCGTAATGCGATCGAGTCGTTCGATTGAGAGTTTGGAACTGTGCTTCTCTTTCATCGCAGATACGCTCCATCTGTGCCGTGATTTCTGAGAACTGATGGAACATGAGCTGATACCGTGGCAGGCTATCCTCAATCTACAGAGCAGAAAATATACCACATTTCATACCAAAACGCACCGGGTACTGTGGGGTAAAACCGGGCAGGAACTTAGGGAGGACACTTAAAGCTAGTCCGCTATTCAGCGCATGAACAGAAGCAGCAAAGGCTTGATTCTGTTTTTTTTCTTTTATGGCTCGTTCACAGTCGTGGAATGAAGCGCGCTCGGCGTACGCCATGGACTGTCCATGCCTTTCGGTACGCCGAGCGCATTCCCTCCTATGTGAGTAAGCCTACTAAACGAATAACCTCACCGTTTTCAGCTGGCCGTTCAATTGATCCAATTCTTGCAGCTCTTCACTTCGTTGACCTGCAATGCAAAATAAAAATAGAGAATACGCTTTCACACCATACTGAGCCGACGCGGGAGTCGAACCCGCGCGAGCGCCTCTTGCAACTGAGCTACAAAAGGGGACGATCGAATCCTAACAGAATAATTCTTTCTACTTCAGCGCGCCAAGCGAAACATCAACGCTACGAGTTCACCAATGTATGATGCCTCGATCACAACGGATACTGAACGCCGTGTACGCTTCAAGCGACGCCGAGCAAATACGCGGTATAATTTACGTCCAATGAGAGCATACCATTACTTGTGTTACGTTACGAACAACTGCGTATTAGAGATGTAGCAGGGCGAAAATTTTCAAACTTGTAAAAAAGATGCGCAACCGTAATGACCGATTTGATTGCTGCCAAAATCCGACATAAACTAAAAATAGGGGTAAAATTGACTCAATACGGTTGCCTGAGAATTGCAAAACAGTCTTCATTCAAAAGTTTTCCTATAATTTTTGATCAATTTCGATGGAAAAACCTAATGTTTTCAGAGCAGTAAGCAAAAAAGTGAAAAACATAGACCATGGATCAACATTCAGTTATACCGGAGCGGAAGCCCGATCCAAAAATATACCGCGGGATTTCCACCCAGACCCAGTCCAAGTTTCTGGGTTTTCAAAGGCGCTCCAAAACGGCTTTTACTAAAAGGCAAACTTTCCAAACTAGCAAACTAGCAAACCAACAGCACTAAAAGGCAAACTTTCTAAAAGGCAAACCAAGCCGCACTGTGAGGATTTAGTTTCTATGCTTATTGTTGTCCGCGGCTGCAGGGTATGGGTATTTGCGGGAACGGGAACAGGAACGGGTGAGAAAGCAGGTGTACTGAGGGGAGTGTGGGGGATTATTTGCTGGGAGCCATAGAAACCATGACAACATGAAGTCGAAAATATGGAAATCCAACTTTGCCTGTGGCACTGCACCACACCAGTTTCTGTGTCCCACATGGGTGACTTGGATAAGAACGCTGCACATCTGTAGAGGGCCAGACTGCCTCAGAGCTGGCTATAGTCAGAGTTCCCATGGAACTCAAGTCGTCCTGTGTAGTTTGCAATACTCCTATTACTATTTATTTTTTTACAAGGTACACTACATTGTAGAGTGCTTCTTTGGAAATGTACCTTGGACACCTTTTTATGGTCCAGCAGCCGTTTTCCAAACCTATTGCACCTTCCGCATTACGTTGCTGACCAGTTCAAAATTTAACCCCTCCTGTATATGCTGAGATATGGCTGTTGGTAGGCCCAATTTGCCCCTCATGTGCCAGCCACTTTTTTCAAAAGTTCTTAACATTATTCTACTCCATTTTCTTCGCTGATTTCGGTTTGGGGCATGCCCCTTCGAAATTTTGATCGATATGCCATGATATAGTCAAAAACGAGGTAATTTTGGCTAATTTGATCATTTTTGTCAATTTTTATGATGTATTCATCAAAATATCGAAGGGGCATGCCTCAAATCGAAATCTGTGAAGAAAATGGAGTAGAATGATCGTAAGAACTTTTGAAAAAAGTGGCTGGCACATGAGGGGCAAATTGGGCCTACCAACAGCCATATCTCAGCATACAGGAGGGGTTAAATTTTAAACTGGTCAGCAACATAATGCGGAAGTCTCACTATGTTTGGAAAACGGCTGCTGGACCATAAAAAGGTGTCCAAGGTACATTTCCAAAGAGGCACTCTACAACGTAGTGTACCTTGTAAAAAAATAAATAGTAGTACATGAAGCATGGACAAAAATCTGCAGTTGTGAAGCTATTTTATGCATTGTGCCTTGAATGCCATAGAGAACTGTTACTGGCCAGACTATAGTGCACTGTAACATCAGCCCAGTGTTGCATGGAAAACTACCACAGTTTCTCATGTGCCCGCTACTTTCATAGGGTCTCATTCACCCCCATCCCCCCTTTCCCACCTGCATCAGTATCAATATGACCCACCCCCACCTTCACCAAACCCCATCACACCAGATTTCTGTCACCACCCTGCGCCTGCCTCCCCATTCATAATTTTTTTCAGATACCCGCCCTGTCCCCGCCCCCGCCTATAATACTTCCTCATTGTGCAAGCATAGCCAGCCTTGTTATTTTCCTAAACCGCGCAATATGGTTTGGTTTGCCTTTTGCAAAGTTTGCCTTTTAGGGATCCTTGGTTTGCTGGTTTGCTAGTTTGAAAAGTTTGCTAATTAGTGTGCCCACTCCAAAACTTTTGCTGTGCCATGAACTCCTAGAGAAGTTTTGCTCAGATGGTTTTAGGAGTACACGGCTGTGCGTGCGTAACTTCTAGCTGCATTTATATCTTTGTCTATAAACGAACCTCCACAGGGTATATACAAGTTAAAAAATATATGCAGAAAATGCAGGAAGAAATATACGCACAGACCAAAAGTGTTTATCTTTGAAGCGAGCGCCCTTCATTCTGGGTTTTGAGTTTTCGGCTACAACACTACTCCAACATTGGGTTTTGGGTTTTGAGCCTGGGTTTTGGGTAGACACCTCGAAAACTCAAAACCCAGAATGAAAACCCAAAACCCAGGCTAAAAACCCAAAACCCAGCAAACTTGGACTGGGAAGAACCGGAGCCTGTTACATCTCTATTACGTACCCGTAATAATATGTAAGTAGCGGTTTACTTTTTCCAGATGTTGATGTGCCTCGGCAACACAGTAGATTCATGCTTCCAGTGCCGCCAACTCGCTGTTCGAGAAAACAGTTGATTTTGATTTGTCAGGTTTTTTCACACTTGAATTCACACAAACGCGTTACGTCTTCGTATAAGCGAACGAATGGCAACAAAAATGAACCGGAAGCGAAAGAAGAAACGCATTCCTGTAAAACGCTAGCAATTCCTGGAATCACAGCGCGCATTCAGGCTCTGATTGGCTGAGCGCTTGTCGGCCGAAAGTTTACTGAATTTGCATAAAGTAAATTTGCATAGAATACGACGGGGCACAATTTGGCTATAACGATAACACGGCGACGCAGACGCAGCCACGCAGGCGAAAACAATGCAGGCGACGAGACAGCGCAACTTGTCGTGCTGCGACCTTTTTGTTCCTGTGAAGCGATTCGGCCATCGTTCTGCATTGGATCATGGGAGAGAAGAAACTGCAGCAGGAAGATGTGGAGAAGACAGAGATGAAAGTGCTGCCAGTGTTCGTGAAGAATCGTCTGAAAGAAATCGCATCACACAGCACTCAAGTTCAAATCGGTTACGTACCTACTGCGAAAAACCCAGCCGATTTGGCCACCAGGGGCGTGGAATTGGATGTCTTGCTTAAGAATCCCCTATGGTGGCACGGCCCGACTTGGCTCAACCTTCCCCCTGCCCAGTGGCCGCACCTGCCAACCCTGGAGCCAGAAAGCGAATCCGTGTTGGGGGAGGGCTCGGAAGACGAGATGTACATGACGGCTGTGAAGGCGGAGATGGCGGAATAAGCAAGCACGAATGCAGTGGAGACGAAGACGGAAGCTAGAAGAAATGCGATCCGCCACCAGCTGGAATCGATGCCAGCAAATACAGCTCGATGGGGCATGCAGTCCTTGATCTGACCGGAAGTTGCCATCGTCGTCGGACGGAGTGTCGCCAATGGGCGAGTGTGCATACATGAATGCAAAGATTAGATTAGGAGCTACAGTACCTACTGTACGTACGGCCATGCTATGGTCAGTAGAATACATGCATATCAACGGCGTGCAACGGCGTCAACGAACACACAGATATCTAGCGTGCAGTACATCTAAAGTACGCATA